>WAAE01011251.1:0-22269 GCA_013400495.1 Nicator chloris | reverse complement strand
TTTTTTTTTAAGTTTTAAAAATATTTATTACAGTATTTTAATTTTAATCTTTTTAAACTATACAGTTTTTACAATAGAGATCAGACCCCTTCATGTACTTCTATGGTGTTCTGACCCTGACTGCTTCTTTCAGGCTGTCCTCCAGCCTCTTTATTATTTATTGAGAAACATTTGAGAGCAAACAATCCCCATAGATTTCTTCAGTATCGCTGTGTAAACTTCCTTGAAGATACAAATGATGTTTTTCCCTAGAGGTTGCCCACAAAGGGTACATTTGAAATTCACACAAACGCACATTGCAAACCACATATAAGCAACAGGTACTTGGATTAGATATATGCAGGACATGGTGTGCTGGATTCCTGCTGCTGCAAGGTCAAAAGGAACCCTGAATTTTCTAGGGCTGGAGTCACTCAGAGCTGAGAGTTCACAAGTAGGACTGCTCCAACCAGTCTGGACATTTAGCTTTGTGTTATTATTGGAATAAAAACCTAACAGCAATGTAGCTGAAGAAAATCAAGATTTTATACAGTACCGATGGTTCTGGTTTATGTGGTTTTCTGGTGGTTTTGTGTCTGCTGCTCAGTGTCTTATGTATCCATTACATGACACTTCTAAGCCTAAAGCTTTTTAAACGCTTTCAGGAGCTTCCTTTGTGGAGGACAGATGGGAAGCAAGACTCAAGCCTATCTTTCCTGTTCCAAACTTTCTGGCTGTGCTATTATAAAGTATGCAATTGTGTCTTGCAGTATTTCTTAGCAAATGGCTACTCTATGGTCCAAAAACACAATTAACAAACAAACTTAATAATGGCTCTAAGAAAACATTAATGTTTGCATTGTTATATATTTTCATGCACCTTAAGCACTTCAGGGGCATTAACCTGTTCCTGTCATTGGACTATGCACACTTTTCTTTACATTTTACTATTTATTATACCACCAAACACTAATGGTTTTTAAAACACTCAGAATCTGGAAAATCCAGTCCAACTGAAATTACATTCTGAAAGCAAAGGAACACCAAGCCAGGCTTAATGAGGAAAAGAGATTTGCACAATATATTTACACCATTTTCCAACATTTTTGCCAAACTTCATGAAAGATGACTAGATTTCTGCAGCAGATGAAATCAGTGTTGGATCTGAATTTTACACTTATTATTCTTTTTCCAGTAAATGTAAGACCATACTAATCAGACCACTTAAACATAGTATTCACTATCTATTTTCTCAACATTTTCTTTTTGAGCAGCATTTGTTTACTGCTAACCCTTTTTTTTTTGTTTTCTGATTTGAGCATGTTTGTGATGAAGCCTACCCTTCAGTTATTTTTTGTCTGTCATATAAAAAAATTTAAAGAACCCATAGACCAGCGTTTTTGTGCAGGTTTGTTGGTACTTGGTAAGAGACAGAAGTACACTCCTGTGCTTAAAAATTACTGTATAATCATAAGACTTGCGAAATGGCATATACGGGCAGATGTTGATTTTTTTTAAATCAGTGCCTGTTTTATTCTAATGGAGATACTATGTCAATTCCTTGATTTGCAGTTACCTTTTGACAAAAGTACTGTAACATATAACCAGGGCTTTCTGACTTTCAGTTTGGTCAGATTAACTAACTCTAGAAAGTTACCAGTGTCAGATTTTCAAAGTTCTCATGGGATATCTTGGCAGCATGCTATTTTAAGAGTTGGCCTCTTCAGTATGCCATATTTAGTGGGACAACTGAAAGCTTCTTAGATGCAAAGGAAATGCTTGCACTAAAGTATTGTAAGTTATGTTTCATTTATTATGAAATCCTTTTTGATTTTACAAGAAATGTAAGACAAATATGAATGTGTTCTTTTGAGAAGCAGTTGCTGTATTTTGATTTAAATAACTGTTATGATTTTATAGCTCATGGCCGTAAACCACAAAGAGAAAAGTTCATGCTGAAGTGGCAAAATGAAATGTGATGTAGCTTGTACATTGATCATTGTTTGAATAAAGAATTTGCACAGAATATGCTGAGTTTGTACACATTCAACAAGATATTTACTGTGCCACATCACCACTTTCCCATAGAAATGGATACTCTATAGCCTACATCCTGCACTAATTTTTGGAATAACCAGCTCAAACCTTGTCTGTGTTCATTTTTTTCTCTCCCTGTCTTACCTTCCTATACTTTCTTCTGTCCCCAGCAGCTCTGCTGTGCCCCTTCCCAAATAAGAACAGAATGAAGGTAGTTGCCAGGATAAGTGTTTCTGCACCGCAGGCACCTCTGTTCCCAACTGACCTTTTCTAAGTCCCCAAATGGAGTTTTTTCCCCCAGCTGTACCAGGCTCTAATGCTGTGTACTATATTTATCTCTCTGGCTCCCAGGCCCAAACTGAGTCATTTTACTCTTCTAGTAAAGGCTGACTTGAGAGTCTGTGGTATCATGTGTAAGTTTGTAAATTGGGCAAAGGCAGTAATGTAAACTGAAGCTAAATCACCAATTTCTTATTCAAAATCAGAAAGTAGGGCAGCAAATGATAAATGTGGCAGATTTAGGACACTCAAGTTATGTTAGGAGAAGCTATTTCATACCACAAGACAAGGCAAGAATGAGAAAAGTCAGCCTTGTATAGCATAAAGAATACATGTAAAACCTTGCTTACGATTGAGTAGAAATTCAGTGTCACTATCAAATCATTTTGCCTTTCTATAGCCAGTTTCTATTTTGAGAACAGATTCCTGTTACATCTAGTCTAACCAGAACCTTTCCTATGTGACTAAGGACCTTAGGTATGACAGTAGTACCAGAGTTATCAAAAAAAAGCCTTTTCTCCCTTATCTGCCATTTTTAAAATTATTATCAGGACAATTTAGCTATGTATCAAATGCCATTCACAGACTACCACCCTGTCCTGCTGTGCAGCCACAGAGTTTGAGATCTCATGTTGAAGATGCAGAAGCTGGACCTTCTGAAATATATTTGCCTTCTTTTGTATTGGTTTTCATTTTACCACACAATCAACCATTCATATTCATCAACAATTCAGGCCCAGTCATTCTCAATTGATAAATACAGAGAGGCAAAATAAATGCCAGAAAGGCTTCCCTCTTTCTGAAGTGTCTTATTGTTTCTGCCTCAAGATTAGCCCTGATTGACAGACAGCTTCTGAGCTGTTTGGGTATCATTTAACTCCTTCTTGCTGGTGAACATTACCTTAGTCAGAAAACAGAATAACAAAAAAACCAAAAAACAAACAAACCCCCCCCCAAAAAAAAAATACCAAAAACATCCAGAAAAATCTCCCTTCTAAGGAGACACATAGATCTTGCCTATTTAAAATGCATTGTTATTCTTCTTTCTAATATGTGCAGAGTAAACAGCCTCAGGAAAAGGCAATAAAAAATAGAGAGAAATTTAAGAAGATTAAGGTGGAAAATTTCTTGCTCACTGAAAACATCCAGAGGTGATTTATCTTCAAAGTATATTAAATTCTAACTTGTTTTACGATAAACATACTCAAGTGAAGAATAAGGAGATTCCTAAAAACAATGACATTTTCACTACCAATATCAAAATAAATTATCACAAAACTATGAAACATATTTCCCAGTCCTTCTCTTAGAATGCCTTTTATCAGGGAAGATATTTTCAGTTCTTTTTATGGTTCTGCCTAGGTAACTGTAGCTTCTTTATGGGTTTAGTGGAAGTGCATTTCTTTTCTGCTGTCTTTTTTGTTAAATACTCTACCCTGTGTGGTCTCCTTTTGTGAGATCAAAAAATAAATCAATATTCCACTGAAGATTTATCTTCTTGTTTCATTTTCCCAGTCCAAAACCTTATTTTGTGTTTTGTTTTACCGCTTGGATTTTTTTTGTTTGCTCTAAAATTCTTCACATTTTAAAATAAATCAGAGGATTCTAGGTTTTTTTCAGTTGCCTGTTTTGGGGCGGGATCGCTCACACCTATCTGTATAATTCAATTTTAATTATGCAGACATACAATTAACTACTCCCAAGTTGGTGCAGGATGAACTAATCAAAAGACTGCAGCAGTTTTTTTGCTGAACAGCATCAAGAGAACAGGTAAATCCATAATTCCCAAGACACAAGTGGAATAAATGTCATAATTCATATGTGAATCTGTGGGCATGTTATGTTCTTTTGTGTGTTCATTTGAAAAAAGTAATATATTATACACCTCTGCTTCAAGACGTTTGTTCTCCCATCATGGATGGAACAGCACATTTGCATCATCCATACATCAGTTCTCCACTACCTTGATTGGTTTATCTTATTTGTCAGATAGCTGGCCAAGTGCGAGGGCCTCTCTAAATTTGGTAGTTCTGAAGAGACTGCAAACAGCTTCAGGACACTATGTAAATTATATTAATTTCAAATTAATTGATAAATGCTTTTCCACTTTTTTTTTTTAACTGAAATGCTGTATTTCTATATAGGTTAAGATTTACACATTAATGGAGTCTGAGTTTAACTAGAAACTCCAGTTTTCATAAGCATGCACAGAAATGACAGTAATCTGCTGCTGAATAAAACTGCTTTTTACAACTACAGTTTCTACATTTCATAATCCCCATGTAATCTCTCTTAAGCACAGAGCTCATTCTTTAATATACGTGCCCCAAATGAGGTGAAAGGATCCAAATCTCTGTTATTGATGTAGACTGCATCAGACTACTAGTTATTTTATTAGAACATATAATAGACTTACCCTGACACTGTGACTCCTGTTGCAGTTACCAGAAATAGCCCCAGAGCATTAGCCAAATGATATATGATACACCACCACTGAGAACTATGTTCCTACTCTACACCAATTCTGGAAAAAAACTTCAGAAAAAATCCATCTCTTCTCAGCAAGGAAGCAGGGAGTGAAAGCCTCTGAAGGACTTAACATTTCACATGTTTTTCAGTGAAAATAAAAAAAAAACCAACCCCAAAACCGTAGGAGATTATTGGGGACCTTGCAAAATTGATGGAGGAGCTAAAATATCACCCAAGAGAGGAGGTCACTGCAGCATGGAATCTTATCCCAATAGAGAGCTGTCAGTTGTCAGACAGTAGCTACAGACACTTCTCAGGGTAATCCATGGTATTGTAAGGAGGCAAACGTTCTCATAGATCATGTAAATTAGCAGTGCCCAGGAGACTATGGACAATGTTGCAAGGTGCAACGCCCAGACTGCTCAGGTGATTGTGCTGCATCTGAAATTCAAGCCCTTTTCCTGGGCTTGAAGAGATGGGCACTGGGAGCATCACCAAAGACCTTGTGCTGTGATGGTGGAGTCAGACCCTTGCATGAGAACCCTATTCTTTTCTTCTGGCTTGATGTTGTGACCAAAGTACCCAAGCCTTCTTTATTTGCTGTAGCACTACATTATAGTTGTTTCTCAAGTGGGACTAAACATGGGCTCTTCAGTGAGGCAGCTGCTGAAGACCCTGTGAATGCACCAGGAAAGGGCTGTACTGGCAGGTGTGAGCTTACCTTTGTACTGTACCAGACATAGACTCTCCCAGAGGCCTGCCAGCATTCAAGTGGACAGGGATTGTGATCCTGTGCATCTGGACAAACCTGGTGCAGACAAGAACAGGTGGGTGAGAGTGAGCTGGAGGCAGCCTAGGACAGTCTGATAGACATGGAATTAAGATGACCATCCCACGCTTATTACTGGGAAACACCTCCAGCAAAATCATCTCCCTCTTCCTATCCTCTCTACTCTAAAGAAGTATGTCACACTTTGGCAGGTCAGAAATAGCTCCTTGTCCTTCCTATTCTACCTCTCACCAACCACTTTTCACTTCTTATTGAGCAGCTACAAGGTTGTCTAATCCTAATAGATGTTTGCTGTCGTTCTTCTTGCCCTGTCTCACCCTATTACTAATTTACAAGAAGGCATGGAATTCACTTGCCAGCACACGTCTCTGGTTCTCAGAGACCTAACAGACTGACTATTCTGTTCCAAAGGAGGATGTGCAGAAGCTAGGCACATAACAATGAATTAATAGATTTAAAGCCTCTGTCTGGTTAAGCCCTGTATGTTTATTCATCTTCTGGTTCTGTAATGGAAGAATGCTGGCCAGATTAACAAAGTACAACATGACCTATTGCTGTGTTTTAACAGTGTTCTATATTTTTTCTTTAAACCTGTAAAAACTGAGTACTGAAAGGTTAAGAGAACACAGATTCCAGACTTAATCACATTTTCTTCTCACCATGACATAAACTCTATTCTGTGTCTATTCGCTATTTGCAGAACAAAGACAGGATATCCTAGAAAAATCAATATTTTCTCAGTGATGGTGGTTGTCCTCAGCTTGCCTCCAGGAAGCACAATAAAAGGTTTTAAGAAGCTGTCAGTTAGCAGAATTGATAACAAATGCTTTTGATCAGGTACCTTGTTTGGAAAATGACTACAGTAAGGCAGTAAGGATTCCCATTTTGTAAATGAGGTCTGTTGACTTTATATTGACTTACCATATAATGGATTGTAAAAAGCCGATTTTACTGGAGCAAAATTACACAATTTTTCACAAGCCTGGCCTGCTGATGCACATTTTTCCTTTTCTTGTAACAGTCTGCTATAGGATATAATATGTACCACAAAACTTTATTGCTCTACCCATGCAATTAGAAAAACTTTATTGAAATACAGAATCATAAAAAGAGAAGCCTCCCCTCGTATTTTTTTCTTTCAAAAGCTATCATCAATAACTCTGCAGTTTGTGTCACGTTGTAGCCACAAAAAAAGAGACAGATGCTGATAACTTTTCTGTCCACTTCAGCCTAGGCCATGCCACTTCATAAGTGCTGACAATTTGCTGGCTTTGGAAAGGTTAAAGCATGTATTCTCAAGGAGCTGAAAGGAAAATGTTCCACAAATGCCAAGCTGGAACTTGGCACCATGGTCATTTGGCAGATGAACAGCACTGTACATAAACAAGTAGAGAGAGGGAGCTTAAATTCTAAATACCCTCTTGAGAAAAGAGAAAAAACAGTTCCTAGCAACAGTGAACAGAAGCTGTCAGGAAAACTAAGATCATTGATTTTTGTCATGAATGACTTATGATTATGGCTGTGTGGTTGGGATAGGAATGGAAGATTAGGCAGTACAAAGTACTGTGTTCTCCAATCTCCTGAGAGATACCACTTACACTCATTAGATAAGGCACCGTGTCACATTTGTTAGATCTTAGGGCTTAAATACTGTAATTTTACTCATTAATCCAATTATCTTCCTGTTTCACCACATCTTTAGATGACATTAATGTATCATCATCAATTAATAGAAACTTTTTCTGTTTCTGTCCATATCTATGTAGAGGAAAATACACAGGCTGTAGAAAAGCCACTGATTTTGAACTTGAATGATCTGCTTCAAAATGAAGCTGACCAAGCCGGAATTTTATTTCCACACCTCTCATACTTTTATTGTGCAACACACAAACGCTAAAAATAAGAATATATACAGCTCAGAGCTTAGACTGCCAGCTGGCTATCTGACAAAAGAACAGATTAAGCAAGGTAGCAGGATCTCTGATCCAGCAGATGCACGGGCTGTATTCTGCTCTCTGCATATTAACACTGTTCCAATCTGAAGGGGATCTGCTTCGTGCACTTTAGTTCTGCACTGCAGAGCACTCAGGATATTCAGTAATCTGCTACCACACCCCATACCCTTGATATCTTTCACAGTCACCATCCAATACCACTTCAGGGTTTTATAATGCACTCTTACAAAAGCTTTCAAAACCTTACTCTACACTGAAACAGTAGGCAACCTTCTCAGAGACCAAAGTATAGCCTTGCTCTTTACCGCAGAAGGACTTTAGGCCACATCTAGTCCCCTTCTCTTAAAATACAACCAAAGATTAACAGAAGGCAGAAAATGAACCTTCAAACTCACCAAATAAGCATATTCAGTTTTAAATACTAACAATAAACTACTGCTGTGCAAAGTGGCATTCTGCTCTCTTCTCTCTTCCAGGTCTTTTGCAGCTTTCCTTTACAGTCCATTTCTTTCTCTTTGTGGGCCTGAACTACACCCTCCACCAAAAAAATCTATGCTTTTTTGGTGCACTTTATTAAAGTGTTCTGATTTTTCTTGCACTTACTTGTGGCTTGAAAGAAATCCAGTTGTGCAGTTAGGCCCAGATCCAGAAAAACACATGAGCACGTGATTTATATATATGAATAGTACCATTGTGCAGGATGCAGGCTTTTTCTCAATATTTGCCATCAGCTTTTTCCCTGCTATTGCCTCTTTGTTCCCCATTACTGCCTGTGGCCTCTCTGTTTTTTCCAAGATTTTCCTGTACATTCAAAACCAGGTACAGTCTATGTATATGATCATGCTCAAAACAGAGTGGAGTGGGGTCTCAGATGAACTGAGACATGAAATACACATGCAACTGTGTTTAAAATGAGATGTCAGACAGTTCTCAGCACCACTTGCCATCTCAACCAATTAACATCTATCAGAACAATTGTTGGATGTCCTGCTTGTTCAACTTGAACTTTGGGAAGCTCATTCTCGTAGCTCATTTAGTTAGGGAAATACCATTAGAGAAGAAGTAGTGAAGGTTTATGAGTTACAATATAGTTGGGACATTAAGCACTAAATATTATAAAACAAAACAACTTAAAACTAAATAGTGTGGATTCTGTGATATTGTGAACCTTTTAATATTCTTTCACCTAGGAGCAGTGGTGTATATTTCGAGATGAGATAACAATATGTTTCAAACCATCCCATAAGTAAAATAAACATTTACAGGTAGGTATTATCTGAGACTGATCACTAACATGAATTCTCCTGGAAATAATTTCATATACTCAAGTAATTTCAGTTATCATGCTTTTGACTTAGGAATATCTCTTGGAGATTCCCACATGTTGAACCAGGCATTTATAAGTGCTGCTGCAATATTTACTCTAGAATTCCAGACGTGAACTCTTTGCAGATGTGCCTGACATGGTGCAAGTTCACACTGGATGATTTCAGCGTAAAGGTGCACCATTATCTGCTACACTTATTATAAATATAGCAGAAATACCAGTGCTGGCCAAACACGTTCATAAACCCTAATGGGAGTTAACAGCATGACTCAGGGAGGTGTTCACAACCTTGCAGAATCAAAGTGCTGGTATCACATAGCAGATTTCTCAGCTTTCTGAAATTAAAATCAGGAAGGAAATTTGAAAGCTGAAAGAGAAATTTAAAAAAAAAATTGTGTTGCATTAGTGACTTGTAATGCATGCAACATCATCAGCCTGGTTCTCAGAGAAAGGGATAATGGTTTTGGTGAGAAATTTTGGTTCAGCAAGGCATACAAGGTCAAGAACAACAAGAAGTTGGTATTGCTGTAAAAGTACATTCAATACCATTATCCTGATAAAATTAATTTCTAGTTGCTCAAAGCCCTTAATTTGATATTGCTGGGATATTTTGAAAACACAGATGATAAGCTTTTGTGTTACAGCTCATTCCAGTTGAATCTTAAGTCAGCTAATGCTCTGGGCTAACAATTTACTAAATGTTTCCAGGCAACAGAAGGAAAGTAGCAAAAGGTAAACAATTCAAATATGCTAAAGAGGAAGAAACATACAAAACCAAAACCTCTGTATGAAACTACTCACTTCTAAGCAATGTTTACTTCTTCTCTGTTTCATGCATTAAGAGGAAGTACAGAGTCCCACAAAACAAGGGTCAGTGTTTTTCAGAGTATTTTCACTGTGTTATTTCCACAGAAGTTCTTCTGATTATTTTCAACACTTCAGCAGAAAATTGCTTCAAACCATGAAAACCACTACAGAGTCACCAAAGTCTTGATAAAGTCACTGAGGTTGATTGAATGCCTCCCTGTGCTTTACATGTGATTGAATGTCTCCCTGTGTGTTGGGGGTTAAGTGTTTCCCTACCACTGTTGTAAGACTTGCACACTGGGGTGTGGGCTGTGTATTTCATGATGCTTATTTTTTTTACAGCTCCAGCAAACAAGAGGTGCTGAAATTGCAGTTTGTGCTGACAGCAGTTGCTGACTTTAGTGAACTCCCCTTGGGCCAGCCAGGGTCCAAAAGTGCTCTCCTCTATTTTTCTGATTGTCAATGGGTTCTGCCATCAACTCTAACCCATCACCAGAAAACCCTCCTTCTTCTCTAGACACCAATAAACCATGCTCTCAACCTGCTGCCCTTTGGATATACTGCAAAACACACAGGCACTTGCTCCAACATCTCTGATGCCCTGGCCTAGAGGTGTGATGGCTTTAGAGGCACCACAGTTCTGGGTGTGGAATGTCTCCTTATTACACAGCTACTTCAGAATCACCCTTTAGCACAAAGCACGTTAAAGATGCACATAAAAGCATCTTTCTACCTACATCTCTTTATTCATTGTACAGTTGAATAGTTTGCAGATTTTTCTTGCAAATGGTTCCCTCATTTAGAGACACAGACATCTTGGGTAACAATCATTAAAAAGTGTCTTATCATACTGGAGAGTGATACCCTCTATAAGCCACCTCCCATATAAAATCCAGCCAGAGGTCATAAGTCTTTTTTTTTACCTTATCTACAATATCAGTAGACCATTTCCTCTTTGTTAAATAAGCACTGTGTGACTCCCTTGGAGCAGAAAAACACCTGTTTGCTAGACCAGGTGTCATGTCCTATGCTTGACTGCATATATCTAACAGCGTGTATTGGGTTACATGGCAAGATTTTGATAGCAGGGGGGCTACAGGGGTGGCCTGCTGCAAGAAACTGCTCGAAATGTCTCTTGTGTCCAATAGAGCCAAGGCTGGCCAACTCCAAGATGGACCCACTGCTGGCCAAGGTCGAGCCCTTCAGTGATGGCAGTAGTGCCTCTGGGACAACAAATTTAAGGCGGAAAGTTACTATGCAATTTTAGCCAGAGAGGGGACAGAGAATATGTGAGAGCAACAGCCCTGCAGACACTGAGGTCAGTGGAAAAGGAAGGGGAGGAAGTGCTCCAGGTGCCAGAGCAGAGATTCTCTTGCAGCCCATGGTGCAGCCCATGGTGAGGCAGCTCTGCCCCTATAGCCCATGGAGGACCCCATGCTGGAGCATGTGGATGCCCAAAGGAGGCTGTGATGCCACGGAGAGACTGTTGGCTCCTGGCAGGAGTAGCAGAGACAATGTATGATGAACTGACCACAATCCCCACTCCCCACCCAACTGCACTGCTGGTAGGGTGGAGATAGAGAAAATTAGAAGTGAAGCTGAGCCTGGAATGTGAGAATGACTGGCAGCAAGGTTTTTAAAGATTTGAGTTTATTTCTTATTACTCTGCTATGATTTGATTGCCAATAAAGTAAATTAATTTCCCCAGTCTGACCCTGCTTTGACCCAGATGGTAATTGCTGAGATCTCTCCCTTTCCTTATCTCTACCCAGGAGACTTTCATCATATTTTCTCTGCCCTGTCCAGCTGAGGAGGGGAGTGACAGAGCCATTTTGGTGGGCACCTGGCATCCAGGTATGGTCAACCCACTATACAGCCCCTTCTATCAACAAGGGGTAGAATTCTTCCTTTGTCCCTTGTTGATGACTCTCTACATGTTTCAGTTAAAAGCATTTCTCAACTGAACTTTATGATATACAACAAATATGTTGCATATTTCTAGATTTTTATCATAAAAAATAACTATGTCGTTCATTACTAGCTCAATAGGGCAACCATGATAATAATGTCACCACTTTGGGCTCACAGTGGGCTTGGTATGATCTTTCCCAACTTCTGTGTTCAAAGCACCCTGTAAACTTACTACACTAAGACAGGAAGGCATTTTTCAGGAGGCTGATTTTATATTTCAATTCCTTTACCAAACAGATATGCTCTTGCTCAACTTTAAGCCCTTTGAAAAGGAATTAAGCCAAAAATGAGAGTCATGTTAATTCTGGAACAAGGATACCACATATGGAGTTACTCAGAAATAGCAATTCTTGAATAACATTGTATTTCCAAGCATGGGACATATTTTTAAGTTTTTCTTTGTAATCATGGTAAATAGAGCTTCTGGATTTAGGGTTTTTTTTACTTTTTGTTCCTTTCCAATTTTTTTTTTTTTAAGTGGGTTAGCATGGCCAAGTTTTTGGTAGTGGTGGGAGGAGCCACAGAGGTGGAATCTGTGAGAAGCTGCTGGAAGCTTCCACTATGCCTGGAACAGCCAATCCCTGGAGGTTCCAAAGACACACATTTGGCCGCTGGCCAAATCTGGGCCAATTAGAAATGGTGGAATGTCTCTGTGATAACATACTTAAGAAGAAATCAAAACAAAGGTTCTGATGCAGTTGTAATTTTCCAGCCAGAGAACTGTAGAACGAGAATTTGTGAGAAGAACATCTCTGCAAACACCAAGGTCAGTGAAGAAGGATGGGGAGGAGGTGCTCCAGGTGCCTGAGCCGAGATTCCTCTGCAAGCCCACAGAGAAGACCATGGTGAAGCAAACAAAATCAAAAAGAACAAAGCTGTGGAACCTGTGGCACAAATTTGCTTCAGATAAATTGTTGAAAAAACACAGGAGTATTTGTATCTCCAAGTTCTATCCAAAATTTCAATAAAAGACACCATTACCATGCAACTAGGAACACAGAAAAAGATTTCCACATTCCTAATACCAGACAAAGTGATAAAATTTTAATTATATCAAATGTATTAATTCACTATGCAACGGAAAAAAGATTCTGGTCTCTCATGTTAGCTTGGTGACTCAGGCACCATGGCAGGATTTCCTTCCCTCTAAAAATTCTTTAACTGGAGTGGATGATGAGGCATCTGTTGCCAGTCCTTTGGACTCAGTACAGCTGTCTATGGAAAGACACAACTGTTTTCATAAATGGACATTGGAAAATCTTTTTCACAGAGTACAAAAGGCCAACAAGCAGTGGAGCAAAATCCATTCCTGAGATCCCTGAAGTATATCAGTGGCATCATGGCAGAGATTATTATAGCCTACATGCTGGATGCTTTGCAACAAAGGGAAAGCACTGGAATAAGCTCACAAACCTGATCCACAGAAGCAGCTAGCTGTTGGGATATCTGGCTGTGGGTTAATGTTCTGCTTCTTCTAGGAAAATGTTGCTAACATTTTTCTTAGGAAGACAATTTTGCCTTGCTCCTTCTTTCCCTAACCCTTCATAAAATCTAGGTGCATGTCTAAGGGACAGGATTATATTGTTGCAGTGATATTGCAATATAGTTATTGTTTCTGGCAAAAATGGGAAATATTTTTAAGGAAAGATAACTTTTGTCCTGCTGTATGTGCACAGAGTAGCATAGGGGAGAGAGCAGGACAGGCATCTTTGAAAGCACTAAGCTGCACAGAAACAATTTGACCATATGTTTAGTGTCTGCTTATTAGGAATTTTTATTAAAGGTATGAAGATTTAACATCCACACATCCATAGTCCAGTGATGAGCTAACTGAAACTAAGAAGGAAATGCTCCCCATGCAAGTGCATGCACACCCCCCACCCCCATGTACAAGCAAGAAGAGGGGAATAGTCCTAAGGGAGTAGGAGACACACTCACTGTAAGAGCTGCCTTCCATTACCTACAACACACTGCAGTGCTGACCTTGCCAGGAACTGCTGCAGCAGCCAATTTACCAGCTCAGGAATCACTGAAGTGTTATTTTGCCAAGGACTCTGAAGCATTTTAAGGAGAGGTAAAATGCTTCTGTTCTCTTGTGTTCGAAAGAGTCAAGAATTCACACAAACACATTATGAGGCCACCCAACAAAGACTATGAAATTATCTCCTTAGGATGATCAAAGGTGTCTGTGTTAAAGACACTGTATTTTTGTGTACTAAAATATGGAAATGTATGCATTCTAGTGAAATCTTGCATTGAAATTGGCAATAAAAAAGGGAGGTGGGAGTGTTGTAAGACAGACACATTTACAGACTGATTTGCTCCACACTAGTTTTTTTTCTGAACATAACAGTGCTGTTTGGAAACTGTATTAAAATTATTTCAGTAAGAATTTACTCTCAAACATTTATTGGAAGCTTTTATAATCACAGAGTGGAGGAGAAATATACATAATATTCATATTATGAGGTCATAATCCTAAGGATAAATCTTATTGAAAATTCCTGCGAAAGCCTAATTTTAGACAACTTTTCAATAAAAAGAGATAAACAGAGAGCAAAGTAGAAGACAAAAAACCAGATCCATGCATAGTTTTCCATCACTACTATTGTAAGTACACTGAGGGATTAGACTGCATGGGATTTCAAGCAGGAGAGGATCTCTACAACATTACTCTTCACAACCCCCATTAGGAATTAATGATGCTTCAAGTGGGATTAACTCTTAGAAATTTTTGTCCTGCTGCTCCTGTTACACAACTATGGCAACATCATGGCTTCTGCCCAGGCTGTGCTCTTAGGGGAAGAGATCTGCAGCAGAAACAGAGAGGCACCAATTCCTCAGGGACATCTTACTGATCTGCACATCACTCAACTCCATTAACCATGTAACTGGGATTCCCACACTTTAATGTTCCCACAGAGTGCTCCATCATCCCTGAAGCTCTGAGAGGACAGCAAATGCCAGCTGAACCTCATGAAAACTCCTGCTTTGTTTCCCTTTGTGTGGGATGTTGTTTCTGGGGTCCAATGATAAATACATATTTGCATACACCTTTAATTGAGCCTATATTCATCCTGTCAGCAAAATATTGGTCTTATCAGAATAAATCAGTGGGAAAACACTGCAGAATTAATGGAAGCACTCAACCTTTTCTAATTATACACTGCATTAAACTTTTATTAGAGAAACAATATAAAGATGGTTTGCTATGAGTGTATTCTCAGAGTAGCTAATTTAGTTTGGTCAGTTGAACTGATCAGGCAAAAAAAGTTTAACCCAACAAAGTAAAAATATTCATGCAATGGTGGAATCCCTCATTAATCTCTGAACAGAACCGAAACAAAGCTGAGAACTCATTGCCTGCTTCAAAAGGTAATAAAGAAATGGTTCTGTATCACAAAAAAAAATCCAAAGTCTAAAGCAACAGGTTGATCTAAGGCACTGTTTCCAAGCATCCATATTTGTCTTTTGTTAATTTCATTTATCTGCCTTTGATGCATCAGCTGATGCGGGATTTTTATTTATATTAGTTGGAGCTATTTATTTCTTCAGCTCCAACTCAGATGCATGTTCTTGCTGTGCAGTACAAACCTGCACATAATAAAACATCATCTTTGTTTCAGAAAGCAATGAACTTAAGGGCTAAACAGACAAGACAAAAAAATTGGCAGGGAAAAGGAAAACTCAGAACACCCATTTCACATAGTGCAGTTGAGGCACAAGATTATGATGCTACACTGGTGAATGGCAGCAGTATTTCGTTACTGGCATACATAGGGGTAGGGTTACATTTTACATGTACACAGGGAGACATGGAATATACATGGCAGAAGGGAGGACTGAGCCCCAGTCTGCTGCACGCCATTCTTTCTTTGACTGTTTACCAACACAAAATACTTTTCATAGAATCATGGACTCACAGAATGGTTTTGGTTGAAAGGATCCTAAAGATCCTCTAGCTCCAATCTCCCTGCCATGAGCAGGAACACCTTTCACTAGACCAGGCTGCTCAAAGACCTGTCCAACCTGGCCTTCAACATTGTCAGGGATGGGACAGACAGAACTTCTCTGGGCAACCGGTTCAGAGAGAAGTGCCTCACCTCTCTTACGGTAAAGAATTTCTTCCTAATAGCTAGTCTAAACCTACCCTCTGTCAATTTAAAGACATTTTCCTTTGTCCTATCACTGTATACTCTCTCCAGCTCTGCTGTAGGTCCCCTTTAGATACTAGAAGGCTGCCTCTCTTCTCCAGCCTGAACAATCCTGGCTCTCTCAGCCTGTCCTCACAGGACAGGTGCTTCAGCCCTCTGATCATCTTCATGGACTTTTTCTTGACTCATTCCAAGATGTCCATATTCTTCTTATGTTGGGGACCTCTGGACTCAACACCCCAGGTGGGGTCTCACGAGAGCAGAGTAGAGGGGCAGAATCCCCTCCCTTGCCCTGCTTGCAACACTGCTTTGGATGCAGCCCAGGGTACAACTGGCTTTTGGGGCTGTAAGTGCACATTTGCTGGCTTACGTCCAGCCTCTCATCCAGCAACACCCCCAAGTCCTTCTCCTCAGGGCTGCTCTAAATCCATCCTCCATCCAGCCTGTACTTGGGATTGCCCCACCCCAAGTGCAGGACTTTGCATTTGGCCTTGTTGAACTTCCTGAGGTTTGCATGGATCCATTTCTCAAGACTATCAAGGTTCTTCTGGATAGCATCCCTTCTCTCCAGCGTGTCAACTGTAGCACACAGCTTGGTGGCATCAGCAAACTTGCTGAGGGCGTGCTCAGTCAATCCATGTCACCAACAAGAATGTTAAACAGTGCCAGTCCCAATATTGACCCCTGAGGGACCCTGCTCAGGGTTTTATTTTTCCTAACCTTATCCCTGGCTGCTCAGACAGTCTCCCTGTGTTCCTCCCAGGCTGCCTGTTCTTGCTTCCCTGCTCTGTAGGGTTTCTTTCTGTGTTTGACTTTGTCCAGGAGCTCCCTTTTCAGGCACACAGAACTCCTGGTGTTCTTGCCCGATTTCCTCTATTTTGGGATGCATCACTTTGTATGAATCTGGGATGCATATAATTTGTACAGAATAAGAACATTAATTATATATACAGTCTATACACAGTATGGAAAAAACCACTATTTATGGCAGTGTATATGTCATTTATATAGTACAATATACATTATACTTACCTCAAAAAATTAGCCCAACAACCTCAGAGCAGTTTGCTGTTTGCTTGGTATTTATTAAAAAAACAGTCTGTGGCTTTGCCTAGTAATTTGAAGGTATTAATACCTGCTGGTTGCCTTTTGAGAAAGAGATAATTTCATGTTGCTGATTTGTGACAGACACTGACAGGTTGGTGGGTGGGCAGCCACCCCTCCAAGTCTGTGATTTCAGCTTTTGAGAAATTGGAGGTGTGTGCACTAGAAGAGAACATGAGCTAAGATGACCTGACCTCCATAGCCCAATCTGGCACACAGGGAAGTGGCTTTTGAAGGGGTATCCTGCTTTATCAGCATGTGTTGTCATGCTGGGCAGATCCTTTCAAAAGTTTCCCTGCTTGGCCGCTACTGGAGGAAGACAGAAATTGCAATGTGTAGCAAAGAGTAGACCTGGATGGAAAACAGAATTTTGCCTAACAAAATATTGTGATATTTCAAGTTGGGAAGAAGGCCTTCAACATTTTCAAAATTCTACTTTATTTCCCACATTTCTGCTCCATCATTTTTGCTCTTGGGTATTTTTAATAGAAGATAAGGAAGAAATTGAAATAGATATATGATTCCAAACAACAACACAAAAATCCAATAAAACTTTTTATTCTAAAGGTGTCAAAACATTTTTTTTTCAAAATTAACAAAACTAGCTTTTTAAAGACTTCCAAAGTCACTATTATCCCTGATGTCTTGCTAATCAGCTCTGGTAAAAATACCTACTGTTGTATAATTCTTTCAGAATCACAAATAAGAGGCAATATATACACATAGTGAATAATAATAATAATAGTAATAATAATAATAGCCTTTGTAGATAGATACTGATTTAATACTTTTTTTTTAAGCTAAGCTATAAATTCATAACAGTAAATTAAGAACTCCAGCAAAATAAAGCTGACCTCTCTTGTGGGGTGTGATTGACAGAATAAAATGGTTACACTAAATACTACATTAAACGCTGCTAGTCTGAATCAAGATCTTTCACAACGTTACAACGACTTTTCTCTGATTCCTAATGAATTTTTCTGTGGAAAATACTCATTTGTTGATAGCTTCACTCTATGTATTGCAGTAATAATTTTAAGGGACATATACTGAAGCTTCAAATCATATTTTGGAAGAACGTATTCAGGCTTACATTCCTAGAAATCCCAGATCAACGTGATATATTTCTAAAGAGACACACATATTTTCAAAGGGAAATGTGGCAGTCAGTGCAGAAACTATCTAAAGAAGATCTTCAGTTGTAGCATGTAGAACCTCAGCCTTGATGATCTTGTTGTCTTTTTCTTTATTAATATTCTATCTTTTACTCATATATCATGATGGAAATTGCTTAAAATGAAAACAGCTGCTTCCTTATTGCAAACTATATGGTATTAGGCACAGTCTGAATTTTGTTTTGCAACAGCATGTGTCATTCTGCTGAGGGCAAGCAATGATTAGCAATTCTTTGCTGGAAACTTCATCAACTAACTTTAGCAGCTTCTCTGTGTGGTTTAAGGCGGGTGGCCATGCAGAATCTAAGAAAACAAGCTGTTTTCCTGTTCTGTGCTCCACAGAAATATCTGATTTGCCTATGTGCTCAAGCTCTATGGCATATAGTGCTTCATGCTTGAGATCCAGTGGCTGTGATTACAGATATATGCTAACCTTGTTCAGGAAGGAAAGCAACACTTTACCCAGCTGATAAAGTGTAAACTTCTACTTCATGACCAATTCAGACTTTTCCAATGCTACCTGAAGACACAAGCGCTCAGCTTGAATGCCATAGCTCTAGCAGAGTGGAATACAGAGCACTGAACTGGAATTTAGAAAACCTGAGCTTTGTAACTGGCCTGGTGAACAGACTAAAATCCTCCACTTTTGGAGCCATCATGCATAAAACAGGAAAAAATTATCTATCTATGAAAAGTGTCATGGAAAGGCAGTTATAACATACTACCAACATGATATTTTATAACATTCTTTTATGAACTGGAGTCAGGTCCAAGCAATGAAGTCTCGATCCTAATGCTCCATTTGCAAGTCAAACTTTGCCTGCCTAATGTCATGTCTGAAAACACCCTCAGCACAGGCTTTATGTGTGAAAGGTAACAAACATATCATTCCTTTTCTTCCAAGGCTTGAAACATTTTCTCTTAGAATTAAAACAATAGCTATTGCTTTCGGGTTTTTTGTTGAATTTGCTCATTAGAAATCATGAGTTCAGAGCAAGGGTAGGGTATGCCACCCCAAAGGAAAAATTTATGAGCAGTTATGAGTTCCTAAACTAGAAGCACAGGAAAAGAAGACCTTGGTTAGTTTTATTCCTTTGCTAGTCAAATAGCCATAGAAAAACATAGAAGGTACATAGTGATCTATGTGACCTGACGTTATGTCTATCATTCAGTGCCTTTATCTACTAGGTTTTCTCCCATAGCTGAGGCACTCATTTTCCAGGGACAAACCAGTGTCATCTTGTCACACAGAAAGCACCTCAGATATTAAAATATGTTCTGCCTGCAGCAAGACAGCAAACGTTTATCCCAATTTCACATGATGTTATCATTAGAATGGGCAAAGTTTGAAAAAAGATCAATCCATCAAATTAAAAAGTTTTCATTAAATCCTGATGGTGCAATACCATTAATACCAGTGGACACCTCTGGCTTAATCACAGGTAAAAATGTGATTTTCCTCTACATCCAAGTTTATAGTTTTAATTGAGTCAGTAAAATCTATTTTCATATACATAAAAGAATTATATAAATAAGGGTCACTTAAGGACTACTTGTATACTTTTAATATTTCTGTGACTGCAGTCCAGCCTTTAAGAACTTGCCAATGCCAGGAATCAGAGTTTACAAGAGAACAAAATGTACTTTATAGAGAAATTTATAGTAAAAGCAGATGAACTTGTTCTGAAGAAGGTTTCAGTATGTGCCCTTTGAAAAATACATGCCCCACCATTTACAGCTACAGTGAGTCAGAGAGGAGAACTGGGCAAGGCCAGCTCCTCAGAGAAAAGAATGACTCAACAAAATGTGTTTAGACTGAGCACCCTGGTCCTGACTTCCTTATAATATTAAACAACACTATGGAAGACATGGAGGTGATCAGATGAAGAAACATTTGCTCTGATGGGACCACTATTTTCTAGCCCTTTATCATCTGCCTTATTGATAACTTCATCTTCATATACAGAGCTGAGGAACAAAGGAATTCTGATCTCACTGAAAAAGCAGAAACTTTTAGGGGAAGATAGGAATAATTCAAATGCAAGTAAATAGAATACAGACAAAATGAAGGATAAAGTTCTTTGAAAAAAAATTAACGATTACTTGATGGTTTTAGAGATGGTCTAACTTAAACAGAACAGACTTTCATATGTGGCCACTTTTGTAATTATCAATCTTTTAATCTGTATGTGATCCTTTTTTCTCAGAAAGGCTAGAAGCCCCATCACTGTGCTGCAATCAGAGATGGCCAAGGCTGGTCCTACGTTTCTGTCCCTAACTCGGCAAAGACACACTCATGGCAAAGAGCCCTTCAAAAGCCTGAATTATCAAAGCACTCAAACATAAGAAAGGAGTCCTTGGGGACTTAGCAGTATAACAGAGTAGGGCTGGCAGTGAAATAAAATGAAGAGATCATTCTAATACCCTACTCTGTGAAGCAATGTACACTACTCTCTGTAAAATGAATACCCAAGAACCTCTGCCCTAGAAAGAGCTCTGCCACTGTTGGGTGGAGAGTTTGATGGAGGGACTGATGCCCAGGTGGGTCTTTGGTTAAATATTGCATTGCACAGAGCTGAGCTGTCTCTGTCATGGCACAGCTTTCTGAGTCAGCACAGGGGCTGCCTACAAGAGCAGAAAGGAAAGGTTCACTCCTTCCCAGGACATCCCACCAGGGCAAACATGACCATTCTCAACATAAGTGCATTGAACCAGTCACTAGGAACAAAAAATGATCCAAGAAATGTTGTTCACACTTTTTATAAGATTTCTGTCCTATTCTCTGTCTGTAATGAACCAGCTGTTGGATTTAATTAATTTCAAAGAGTATATGGTAAAAGAGTATCTCACAACTGCATATGAATCTTTCTTCATACTATTTTTTATATACTTTAGTCTTGGTGGAATCCCATTAATTCCAAATACTTCCCCCAAATATTTCTTTCTTGGGACTTTACCTGTTGGACTATGCTTCTTCTTGATAGAAATATTTGACAGTAACCAGAGTGAAATTAATTCTTTCATTGTATAAAAGGGAATAAAAGCAAAGTTGTCATTCAATTTAGTGGCAGAATATCAGTGAGAGGCTTCCATAAGCTCCTGAAATCATGTTCTGCAATGAAATTCAAGACATTTGATATGATCCTGGTCATCTTAAGAAATGCTGCACATTTCAAGCTGCCGGTTGAAAATGTGGCACCATTTTCAAAACCTCCCCAGCTAAACCCCAAAACTGTCCTTTCAATGCACTTGGGTTTTATTTGGGTGGTCTGAGGTTTCTGTGGGGCTTTTTTTTTTCCTGAAGCAGTCAAAATTATTTATATGATCCTTTCAGAGTTGACAGGCAATTTATTTCATTATCAGCATTAACCATACTTCTTGAATTTCCTGTCATTTAACAGCATCCTAACTGATTACAAATGAAGAAAAGAGACTAGAGTGCCTCTGCAAGAGATTGTGAAACTAATGACAGATATCTGCTTATTTTCAATACTTATCTAAAGAGGTTCACACAGACAGTGCCTGAGGACAGCAGAGAAATGAAATTAAAAGTTCTCAGCTTTTTGCCTAGTTAATCCCCTTAACTTAAGGGACCTCTGATCCCTTGTTCAGAGATCACTTTGTTCAGAGGTCACCTGTGATACTTTTTAAAGTCACAATTAAAATATTTTTATGTCTCAGTAAATATTTGAGTAGATACTGAGCCAATTACAAAACTACAAATCCAATAAAAACATTATTAAAAAAAATCCCCCAGAAATATATGTGACTTTACAATCCATGTATATGTATCATAATTAAAATGTGCTTTGATGTAGGATATAAATATCAATTGTACCTCTAGAAATCCATGTGATTCTTGATCCACTTTTGCCTTGCCCTCTATATGATAAATAGTGGATATAAATCTACGAAACTAACTGTACCAAATCATCTACTGTCTTGGAAGCTAAAAAGAAAACACATTAGCCTGTATATTCAAGTTTTCTCCAGAGAAACCAACACGGAAGTTCTGCCACCTTGGAAAAGCTGTTCTTCCTTACTGCTACGTGAAAATATGGTTTGATAAAAAATGTTCTGAAATGGAAATCTCAAAAATTAAAAAAAGAAAATCAACAGTTTATCTCTGATAGATACACCAGTTCTGAGTTGAGAGGCGGAGGTGAGAAGTCAAGGAGAGAAAAGTATGTTGTTCTGTGACAGAACAAAAGGAAATGGTCTC
>WAAE01011248.1:0-10234 GCA_013400495.1 Nicator chloris | reverse complement strand
TTAGAGTTTTCTTGTTTTTCTTTGATTTTTTTCCCAATCCCAGGAAGAGTGAGTGAGCAGCCAGGGGAGAACGAGCAAGCAACTATATGGTGCTTAGTTCGTGGCTAGGGTTAAGCTATGACATGAAGATAACTGTTTAGTCCAACCAATGATCTGAAAACTTGGAAGAGATTAAGGAAATAGAATTAAGAATCTATGAATGCTTCCAACACCCTTTCTAATTTTTTTTTCCTTACATAGGACTAATATATAATTGTTTTCAGGGTGACATATGGTCACGGTCCTGGTCAGGTTACAATATGTGTGACAGTTATATAAATAAGGATCTGATTGCATCACTTTATATGTAGACATAGGCATAACTTTAAGCAGTGTTTAAGTAGATAGTGGGAACATATGCCAATGTCCTTTTAGTATCTTCCCATTCCCATATGACCATATGGATTCCATATTTAAGAATAGCCTTTAAAAATTTGCAATTTTTTTAAAATTAATGTCATAACAGTGGTAATGTCATGATTTTGAGAGGTGAAGGAGAAAGGGAAAAACAGGTTGCCTGTTTTCAATGCAACCTAAACAAATTCTGACTGGTGTTCCTCCATGGCTGCTGAGTTACCTGGAGATAACTATCCCATTGCCTTAATGCCATTGGAATAGGAAGGAAGAGAAGAAATCAAAGCGGTAATGAGCAAGATAAAGAGAACAGTCTATCTTTACTGGATTTCTTTCATATTGTTATTTTTTAAAATTTAGATAAATAAGTTTAAGTGTTAAAATAAGCATGAATTATATTCCACATCAAAGCCCCCTCTCATTTTCTGAGAATGAATGAGATTGCTGTGGAAATGTGTAAAATGCCATCTCCAAAATATGAGGTGCAGAAGAAATAAAACACAATTTTGCAATACAATAAGTGTAAAAAATATTAATTCAAATTTAAAGAAATTTTAAGGCAATATTCCTAAAATTTCTAGGAGTAATTTTATAAAACTGTGATCTCAATATAATATCTTGTTTATGGTCAACGCTTGGACAAAGGTAATCCTGAGGAAAGATGCAAGAGAGGGTTTTGCAGAAATTATATTGAAAACAGGGTTGAAACTTGAGGCAGATAGGTTTCCATACTGGAAACAGATAAAATATTCCTGTTCCATAAATAAGCAATATAAACCAGAGTATGCTAGTGTCCAAGAGTAACTCCATTACTACTAGTAGAGACAGAATGAAAGATATTGAAATTAATGAAAAATGTTAACACAGGCACTCAGAGAAATGTCTGCTTGCTAACCACTGCTGCTGTGTTGAATCAGCTAGTCCCAGTATCTCTTAATAGCAGCTGACTAAAGAGAGCCCATATTTCCAAACTTTAAAAGTCCAATTTAATCTAAATCATTCCCAAGGCTTAGAACTTATTTCAACATCTGTGAAAACTGTTGGGGCTTGATTGGAGTGAGTAGGAATAGTATTTTTGTTTATTTTTGAGATTTTTTTTTCCCAGAAAAAATTCCAAGACCATCAGAAGTTTTCCTTTATATTGTTTTGTCTTGATTCAGTTGCCAGGAATAAAGTGACTACCTGAATCCTCCTGATCATTTTCTGCTTAATACTCAGAAAGATCTTTATATTCTCACCATCCACATCTGAGAATTATCCTGCTAAAAAGTGAGTCTGATAAAAACAGCAATTCAAAGAAAAAGGTTTCATGGCTAAGGTTTTGCCATATCATTTGGTAGATATTTAGCAAAAACAGCAAATTATTCATTTGTACCCAGAAAACTAACCCTTAGCTAGATTGTCTTTGACCTGTTGTGGCACAGTGCCCATCTCCTGAGGTGTCCTGGCAACAAAGTCCTCCTGAAATTTCTTTGTAGATTGTAGGCTGATCATGCAGGAATTGAAATGGTGATGCCAGGCATATACTTTGCATGTTCTAATGAGTTTTACTCTATTCCTCAGGCCAGCTGGCTGTGCAAGCCTTAGATAATGTACAGAAACCAAAGCCAAAAATCTCAGATTAATAAAAAAATAGCTGCAACTCAAACCAGACATATCTTAAGGATTTTTAAGGCTTCAAAAGGCTGTAAAGATAATTTTCACCTAGTGAATGCTAGAGTGAAAAATTCACCTAGCAAAATCGATACTAGGGAACTTATATAAATACTGCATAGCTTTCCCTTTTTTTTTGGTAGCATTTCATGCAAATAAAATTAAAAGGCTTTCTCACTTGGCCTAGCAGAGCTCTGGCTAGGTGTGAAGCAGAGCTGCAGTTTACTCTCAGTTCCCTCATCCTGAGGCAAGAGTAGTGGGTTGCAGTATGATAATGAGTAAATTGAATGAAAAGATTGAATTTCATTACATTTGGTAGTAGGTGTGGGAAGGACATAAGAAGGAGCTATATAACTTTTTTTCCAAGAGCATTGGAGGCTGAAACGGGCTATATCTTACACTTTCAAATGTAAAGCCTTCTTTCTACTGTTGAGTATAAAGAAGTTTCATTGGCTTAACATGTAAAAATTGCTGTCCAATGTAATGCTAAAAAGTCAGCCAATTTTTGACAGGTCTTGGGAACTATCTGACCCACCAAAAGGCTAAAACCATGCAAATTCATGTTCCACACCAGAGTGAGATGTAATACTGAAGGTTTCATACTGAGATTATTTTCACATAACTCTACCCAGACACAAGTCTAACAGCATGAGGACGACACTTTTTTTTATTGTGGCAAACAGACGTATTTTGTCTGATCCTTGAAGGTGTCTAAGTAATAAAAAATATCTTAGGCCATCAGTGTATGTCCAAAGAAATAGAATTAACAAAAGTAAAGCTGACATTTTAAATGCCTTAAAATTCTCCACCCCAGGCTGTGGACTCCCTGCCACCCACACCCATCACTGAAAGTGAACCCTGTTTAGAGCAAGGAAAGCGTGTAGATATGAAATTTTATTCTACTTAGGGAAAAACATAAAATCATAAAAAATGTGAGCTTCTCATACTCAAGCAATCAGTGTGATTACTTTGTTGGATTTCATACCAATTTTTGCCCATTCTAACACTGTCGCTTGAGTGTAATTTGGCTTTCCCAGGACAATCAATGATGAGTTTTTGAGTCAGTCTTGCCTCAAGGTACACATACCAGGAACACACAGATGTGATAGGTAATCAGCCTGAATGAAAATCTGATTTCTCAGAAAATGTTAGAGGAAAATGCAGCTGTTCTGAAACAGCTACCTCCAAAAACTATACAAAGCACTCCAGCATCACATTTAACTTTTCTCTTAGGATATCTGTTGCATCAATATCTTTGTCAGAATGGAAAATTCAGTTTGTGGGTTAAATGCATTTTTTTATAAGTACTCAATGATATGCAAACATGTAATTCTGTGTGGTATAGGCTGGTTGCTCCCTGGGGCCAGGTGCTGCCTGCTGTGGATGCTTGGTTCATCAGGGAAGGTGCTCCTGCCAAAGGGGCAAGGCAGGCACAGGGAGCCAGCCTGGGAGGAGCTCCAAGCCCAGAGTATGGGGCACATTAGTAGTGAGAAGCCAATCATACCTGTCAGGGGTGCAGATCAGTGAAGTGCACGGATAGACACGTACATGATTACAACACAGCTGAATTGTAGCTCAGGCATGGGGTGAGGGTGACAGGTTTTGCTTAGAAAGAGCTCCTAAAGAAAATAAAGATAAGACTTTGCTGAGGTTCCTAATTTTCACCACAATTCTGAAGTACCTTCTCTGCCCCTTGGCAGGGAAGGAAGGAATATTTCAGTCATTGGAGCAGGTATTTCCCTGCATCCTGTGTAGAGTGTTTCCTCAAGGAACTATGACCCAAAGAAAGGCTATACTAGAACAAAATGTCTTGACAGGAACTCTGGCCCACAGAAGACCCATGTTTGAGCAGTTTTGTTTTGTTTTGGTTTTGTTTTTGTTTTTCCAAGGGTTTCAGCTAGTGGTGAGAACCTACACTGGACCAAATGAAAAATATAAGGAGAAAGGAGCACCAGAGAGGAGCTTTTAGAGACCAACCTTAAACCATATTCTCCATTTATCCTGCCCCTCTCAAGAGAAGGTAGGTAAAAGAGTCTAGTGAAGGAATAAAGCTGAGCATGGGATAAATTGGGTAGTTAGAGACGTTCTCCTAATTTAGTCTTCACTATCCAAATCTATTTCAATGGAAAAATTAAATTAACTTCCTCATGTTGTGTGTCTTTTGCCTGCAATTCTAATTAGTAAGTGATCTCCCATTCTATATCTTGACCTAAAAACTTTCTTCCCCAGTCATTCTTTGTGAGACCATGACATAGAGGGAAGTGAGAAAGTGACTTGGTGACCATCTGACAGCCAATAAAGATCACGGTGTCATTGAATCATAAATGTATAGAATCAGAATGGCTTGGGTTGGAAGGGACCTTTAAAAGTCATCTAGTCCAATTACTCTGTCATGGGCAGGAACAGCTTCCAGTAGCTCAGGTTGCTCATGAATACTTTTAAATGATGGGTCATCCACAACTGCTCTAGACAACCTATTCCACTGTCTTACCACTCCTGCTGTAAAAAAATTTCCTTATGTTCAAATGAAATTTACCCTCTTTTAGTTAATAAGCACTGTTTTGTGTTTTTGTTACAGACCTTTATAAAAAGTCTCTGCAATTCTTAGACATTCCCTTTAAGTACTGAAATCTGAAAGAAAGTCTTTGAGGTTCTTCTCTTCCCCAGGATGAACTACCACAACTGTCTCAGCCTTTCTCCATAAAAAAAACATGTTGTCCTCTGATCATTTTCATGATTCTCCTCTGGATCTCCTTTAACAGGTCCATGTCTCTCTTGTACTGGGGGCCCCAGAGCTGGATGCAGTACTTTGGGTGGTGTCTCTCAAGGGCAGAGTAGAGGGAGATCACCTCCCTCACGCCATCTCCTTCTCAGGAAGCTGCAGATAGCAACGAGGTCATCCCTCAGCCTTCTTCTAGCCAAGCTAGACAAACTCAAAGTCTTTAGCCGCTCCTCATAGGGCACTCCTTTTACTTGGTCTTGTTGAACTTTATGATGTTTGCATGAACCTACTTCTCTAGCCTGTCAAGGACCCTCTGCATGTCATCTTTTCCCTCAAACATACTGTACCACTCTGTTGCTGTCTACAGACTTTCTGAGCATGTATTTGGCCCCAATGCCTATGTCACTGATGAAAATATTTAATAGCCTTGATCTCAGTATGGAGCCTTGAGAGACACCTCTCACTGCTAAAGTTCAAGCTGGACATTGAGCAAATAACTGCAGGTCTTCTGAAATGGTCATCCAGGCAATTTTTCATTGATCTGGAATCAGATTTAGACAAATAGAAGACCAGGACCATTTTGAAACTCATGTGTCTTGGCATTTGTTTTGTGCATAAAATGTTCTTGGCCTTTTCATCTCTGCTTAAAAATCTAGGCCTAAATTTTTTATAGTGCTTTCTGTGCCCAGCTGTAGTCACTACTGAGATTGGAACACCCATGCTTTGAAGGAAAACGAAATAAAACTTACAGTTCTGTGTTTCTTCATAGAAATATAGAAATGTGACACATTGGGGTTTATTGTAATACTAACAAGAGATTTGTGATGCGTTGACCTTGTCTGGTCTATCACTACCCTTTTCAGCAGGATGCAGGGAAGAAAATAAGATGGAAAAAAACCTTGTGAATTAAGATAAACACAGTTTAATAAAGCAAAAACAAACACCAAGTGCAGAAGCAAAGGAAAGCAAAACATTTGTTCTCTAGATTTATTCTCTACTTCCCGTAAGCAGGTGATGTCCATCTGCTTCCCAGGAAATAGTACTTCAGTACACGTAGCAGATGTTCTGGAAGATAAACAGCACAATAACTAATGCTGCCTGCTCCACACAGCAGCACTCATCACCACTCATCTTCTTTTTTTTTTTTTTATTTTCCTGAAACACTATATGATATGGGATATCTCTCTGGTCAGTTTGGGTCATCTGTCCTGCCTATGTCTCCTTCCAAGAACTTGCTCACTCCCAGGGTACTGGCGAGGGGGGAATGTTGGGGAGATGGCTTCATGCTGTGCCAACACTGCCCAGCAGTAGGCAGAACACTGGTATGTTACCAACACCTTTCTAACTACCAATTCAAAGCACAGTGCTATTAGGGATGCTATGGGGAAAATTAACTCCCCACAATTAAATCATCTCAGCCAGACCCAACACAAGGTTTCAGCCAGGCATTGTAGCATTTGCCATTACCTTATCTTGTGCAGAAAAGTGAGATGCAAAATGGAATAATAACATTATCAAATTTTATGTGTTTTCTTTCTACTCATAGACAACTTTTGAAAATGTCAAAGCTTTACCTCAAAGTTTTCTATAATCCCCACTGTTTTTCCAAGCAACCCTCAAAACACCTATTTTATCTGTTTAGTTTTTACCAGGCATTCACAACTCATCTACCAGCTGAAGACTTAGAGATGACCTGTTTCTTGTCACTTTGATCTACAGACTGCTGTATTTCAACTGTAGTACTATTTGGTATTGTGGTTCAACAATGTAGTTCAAGAGCAGATATTACTTTTGACTTAAATCAGATGCACAAGATTTGTGTAAGATACATAAATTTAAAGTAAAATTTAACCCTGTCCATCATTTCTTCTTCAGCAGTAAATTGATTCATTCATTCACCTCTATTATATATTGGATAAGGAACTGGAATATCTTTGGTTGTTGCAATGCAGTTTGCTTGTGCAGTTGAGGAATTACAATCAGGGAGAGAAAGAAAAAATGATTGACATGAATACATCTCATTATTCTGCTGAGAACTTGTTTTGACATATCAGTCAATGTAAATCATCAGTGTTACAATATCATTGATTACAATTTGCTTCTCTTTGATCATGTCAGAAATTCCTTGTCAAGATAATATATAACATGTATTTTCCAGAAGATCTTAACTGTTTTGATAGTGTGTCTCACCTCCTCCTGCTGAAAACCATACAGACCACCTACTTGTAATTTGGGTTACTAACTGAAGTGTACTACAAGAAAAAGTAAGTTTAGCTATCATATTGAAAGCTATTTGCTAGCTTAATCTGAAATCTGGAAATAAATGAAAACCCAGAATAATCCAACATGCCTTTGGGCTATCTAAATGCTAATAACCTGGAAGTCTGCAGATGACACACACGTGAAGGATGGGGTACCATCCAAAGAGACCTGAACAAGCTCAAGTAGGCTTTTTTGAATCCTTCAAGTGTTCAAGGCAAGGTTGGATGGCACTTTGAAGATGTCCCTGCTCATTGCAGGATGTTTGGACTAGATGACCTTTAAAGGCTCTCTCCTGTCCAAACTATTTTGATTCTATTATTCTGTGAAGATGACAAGTGTGGGTACAGTGTCCCAAGCTCAAAGTCTTGGTCATGAAATACCTGCTAGGTTAGTCTAGGATAAGATAAATGAGATTCCAGAGTTCTGCATGGGCAAGACTGAATCAACATTTAAGACAATCAGGTAAAAATTACCTTTCTGCCTTGCTCACAGTTTTCCAGAAAAGTGCTCATTCTGCATCAGCTTGAAATTATGGAATGAATTAACTTTCAGGGCTAAAGCAAAAATAATTTTTCATTCCTAATTATTTCTAAATTTGTGCTAAAAGCCAGAGCACTTAAGTGAACTTTAGGAGATTGTGGGCCTGGTATTTCCGGGTCTGAGAGATTTTAGCCTGCTAACTTTCTCCCAAGGGAGAAATTCTTAAGAAAGCTTTTTCTCAAAACAAATCCTGACAAACAACCATCCTTTCTGAAAACAATCTTTCTCCAGGTGGTGTTTTGCTTTTCTGGTTCTCAAAACATTTTATCTGTTTCTCTAGTTTAACCAATGGGATTAGAGAAGTGTCGTTCCTATTCACCAATCATGTTAAGTCTGTTTTGGAACACCTTATAAAAGGTAGTAAGAATTATACAATAAAGTTTTTTCTATGCTTTTTGCCTTCTGAAGTATTTGGAGTCTCTCCTCCTTTTTTCGTGTCCTACGACAGGAGATCTGTAGCAGGAACCAGAGTGTCAGGCAACATCCATGACCTATCGTTTGTGTTCTTTGCCTTACCATGAACCAGATACCACAGAAGTATGATGCATGATCCCTCACAGAATACGTGTTGATGATTTAGAAATCTGTATGGAAATAGGATAATTAAAACTGGATTTGAAAGTCACAAGACTAAAATAAGACTTATCATACTCCTGAGGCAATGGATCTTACAACTGAGATACTAGATTTAAAGGGAAATAGTCTATATTTGGAAGGAAGAAGAAAGAAAATACATATTTTTGTCAACAATAATAGGCATTCACTCTATGTTTTGAACAACAGGTCCAGAGCTGTCCAGCAGTCTATACAGCTCTTCTTCAAAAAAACTTCCAGCTGTTCAGAAACAGGTCAGAAAAATACCCATACTTCTTTTTTCTTATGGGCTAACTTTAGACAGAGAACAGGATTTTACTTGGGCTTTCCCTCATGCTATGTGTTTCAGTTTTCATAAAAACTCTGGATACACATGACTTGAAGGATGTATCATGGAAAATACATTTAAAAGGTCTTGAACTGTTTTTATGCATACGATCTGCTTAGAGAAAAAAGAGAAAATAATAGCTTATTACTATACTTCCAAATTCAGAGTTGAAGGAAGAATTCCAAAAATATTAAGCTTGAGCTATATTTTTCCATCAAACCCATTCTTTGGAATATGTAGATGGGGAATTCAGTGAAATTAGTTATGTATTATAGCTCAGGCTATATTTTGAGGTTCTAAATAAACTGAGATTCATGGGTATATGTATCAGAGGTGAAAGATTATTCTTCTACCTCAAATAAAATTAAAATCAATACAATAATTGTGTTTAGTTTTCTTATGATAAATTGTATGGTATCACCCTCTCCAAATGGTAACTCACATCAACTCAAGGCTAACCGGAGCTGGTGGCAAGGCAGATTGTTTTTCCAAACTTTGCTAAGTTTTGAAATAAAAAATAATTCTTTTTAAAAATCCCATTTTTTAATGAGATAAGCACAAGGGTGGGTCTAGGGTGGGTTTGGTTTTTTATTTTGAGATTTCTTACATAAACAACACATATTCAAAACTATCAAAAATACAATTTTTATGTCATTCATTTGAAATCTGAGGTATCATCCTAGAAAAGTTTTGTAACACACTTGATTTCTTATCTAATTTGTATTACTTTCTTTTGAGCATATTCTGGTATAAGAAACAACTGCTTTGTAGTCTTCGTCTTATTGAATCTTACAACAGTTGAATTTTCCACTGCACCATTGCATGTTTTCAGTTACGTTACACCCAGATTAATTTTTTGGGAAAAAGGAAACACATCCTCTACACAGAGTCAGAAATTTGACTAATTAACAATTTACCAATCCATATGGTCTAATTATTGCAAGTATGCCTCATTAATAGATCAGTTCTCGTTTAATACATAACTCTCAATTATTTTGGGATGTTATGCTCAACCTTCCACTGGTCTTTTAAAAAGCTGAGGGGGGAAGGTATAGTTTTAAGAAGTCAGCACCATCCTGAGAGCCTGTCTAGAATGATGCACATGATATTGGGGTTGCTTTCTCCTCAATCCAGTTTTGTTTGGTGTTATGTGAATGTTTTCTGAGACAACCTGTTTCCCTTCTCTTGCTTTCCTGATAGTTCTTGAAAGATGTACATTATACTCCTCTACCCCACCACTCCCCCAACCAACCATGCTAGAGGACGGAATGTTTTGAAGGGGACTTGGGACATGAAGAGGTCATTCAGCTGGAAAAAGTGAGACAAGCTGCAATGTTCCTCAGTCTGGTTAATGATTCCTTAGATATTAGGATTTCAAGAATTTTTAAATACCTAATAATGAAAATAAAGTGGATTTATTTCTTTTAATAAACAACATGACCAGTTCTTTAAAAGAAAAGTAATAATCTTCAATGCAATAGCATTAGTGTAAAATCGGAAGTAATTCTTTAATTTTACTTCTGAAAAACACATTTAAGTCTGTAGAAGATAATGTTACCTGCTGGTTTATTGGCTTAATTAAATGGTCCAGTTTTAATGGATGAACAGAAAACCTCTTGGCATTTCCTTGAGTGTTATTTTTCTGATTTATTAAGAAGCAATTTGTGAGTAACTATTATCATTTTATTAAATGAATGTCTTGCTATCTTCACTTCTACCACTTTCTTTTTTCTTTTTTCTTT
>WAAE01011247.1:102231-150381 GCA_013400495.1 Nicator chloris | reverse complement strand
TTTCTTTTTCTATTTTTCTTCTTAATTTTCTTCCTTTTTCCTTTTTCCTTTTTCCTTTTTCCTTTTTCCTTTTTCCTTTTTCCTTTTTCCTTTTTCCTTTTTCTTTTCTCATTTCATTCCCTTCCCATCTGGTCTAGAGTGCTTGATCCAAGTGAGAACTTTTCTACAGATTTAATCCATTCACTTTAGCTGAACTTTTAACTTCTACAGTTGTGTCTTGGGGTTTTTTTGATGGTAAAACTACTAATTTTGTGCATGTGCTTAATTATTTGCACTTTTACAATTAATTTAGTTTTGAATGAAATGTTGTTGCCCACAGGGTGCTGTTTGGTGGCATCTTCATGGTCAGAGTTATCATTAAATCCCCTTTTCATTCCTCTGCTCTGTGATCTGGTTGGTGGTTCTGGGGTGGAGACAGAAAATGTGTGTAGGGCCAAGGGGTAGAGTAGATAAATATCATCTGGAGGATTTCATCCTGCTTTTATTTTCTATTTCCTTTTCTCTTTCTTTCTTCTTTTCCTCCATGGGAAGCCAGATGTGGATGGAGAAAGCTGAACACTTAGAGGCTGTTGGTTTAAGTGACATAGGATGGAGCCATGTGTTGCACATCCCTCAAGCAAAAAGCAACAGGACAAGAGGAAACAGCCTCAGGTTCTGCCAGGAAACATTTGTATTGGATATTAGGAAAAAAGTCCTCATAAAAAGGATTGGAAGAGGCTGCCAGGGAAGAGGTGGAGCCACCATCCCTGGAGGAATTTAAGACACGTAGATGTGGCACATGGGGACGTGGTTCAGTGGTGGCCCTGGCAGTGATGGGTTAATGGTTGGCCTGATGACCCTGAAGGTCTTTTCCAAGCTAAATGATTCCATGATCTGTCTGTCATGCTGTGGTGGTGCATGGAGACTCAGTGTGGAGAACAGGAGGAATTGGGGAATCCTGTTTTGAGAAGGAATTTGGGAGGACTGGTGTTAATGGATGAAACTCCTGATGGGAATGATAAAAACGTTGCACTCACTTACTTAGCACAGAGTGAGATGATAAAAGGTGAGTGGAAGGTACCAGGTGTCAGAGAAGTCAGAATTTGTAGTGGAGTCTGAGCTGAAAATTGCAAGGTTTTGGTTGCTATGGGTTGGGTTTTTCAACCTTCCCCTAATGCTCTTTCCCATCTGGAGGTTGCTGAGGACAGGGAAATCAAAACAGGTTATGAAGTTTTTTTTGTGTCTGCAAGAAAACAAACAAATGAGCAAACCAAAACACCAAGAAAACCTTTCCCCAACCAATCAGCAGAAAAACAACTCAACCCAAAAAATAATCTTCTTGTAGCCAATAATAATTTTCAGTGGTTTCTGCAGACTGTAGGCTACCACATTTAATAGGGAAAATGTGTTACAACCCACACATGTAATCATGTGCTTTCTCATGCTAGAGGCATAATCAAGCATAAAATTACACAGAAATATGGATTCAGAAAAAAAGAAAAAGTGATGGTGGCATCTTGGAACAGGGAGACAATAAATTGCCAGGAGAGAAAAGGTATGTGTGCACCTCCAGCAATGGACATGAAAACCAGTAAGACAAACTGCAGGAGGAATGAATGGATTCAGTAATTCCTGGTACCCCTGCATGGACATGGACTTTTCTTTGGGAGATACCTTGTGGTCACACGAATGAGTTAAAAGGCAGTAAATGAGAATTTGACAACTTTCTGATGTTCTAGAAGGAAAGAAACTTAACTCTCTGTTTTAAATTTATGAAATTCTGGAGTTAAAATGCCTGGACTTACTTCTCTGGACCAAAGGACGTTGTCCTGCATGTAGCTAAAATGGCACTTAAATAACTTGTTGAATGCCCGTGTCTTAAGAATCAAAAGTGGTGATCTTGTGTGCCTTTGTGTCATGGCCCATATCATCCCTTACAGGTAAATGTAACAGAAATTAATAATAACATTTTTCTTATTAACTTCCTATTAAGGTGGCTGAATCTGTACTGGAGCAATTTGCAGCACAGCAGATCTGAGCAGTCATCATTTGCACATTGATAGCTGAAATCAAACCTGGGGTGAATGCAGATTGGTGGATTTATTTTCTTTTTTTTTATCATATCTTTGCTGGTTTCTGCTGTTATGGTCTTTCAGGGGTTGGGGTTTTTTTGTTAGTTTTGTTTTTGTTGGGTTTTTTGGAGGGTTTTTTTTTTGTTTGTTTGTTTTTTGGTGTACTCCTCTTTGTAGCTCCATTTTGCCATATATATTTTTTAATAGGCAACTTGGGAATCCCAGTTGCTGCACAAACACAGGAGAAAAAAAAAAAAAAAAAAGAAACAGCTTCCATGTGGAATTATTCATTTCAGGTTGTGGAGAAATGTTTTAAAGGGTGCTCAGGTGTTGAGTATTTTGGTGTATCAAGAGAGGAAGGGACAGGTTGGAAAATAGCTCTGCAAGAGGGAAATACTGACCTGTAAGGGAATGTGGAGCAAATGGAAGAACAGCAGGGTGAAATCTCAGGATAAAAGAAAAATTCCATGAATGTGTGAGGCCAGGAGCAGGTCAGGAGAAGAGTTATAGGAACAGGTCTAAGCCTTTGGACGTGGTTGAACCTGAACTTTCTAATTTCACTTTTGGGCTGCTGTGTTTTACACCTGTTCCTGCCTGTGGTGGATCAGCTTCTGCAAACCCACCCAGCTGCACGAGAGGGGAAAAATAGGATAAGAGAACTCATGAGTCAAGATACAGACAGGGAGATCACTGACTAACTACTCTCATGGGCAAAACAGAGTTGACTCAAGGAAAATTAATTTATTGCAAATGAAAATACATTTGGGTAGTGAGAAATAAAGATGAAATTAAACCCACATCTTTAATCCATACCCTAGATTTTTTCCCATAATGAAGAAACCCAGGAGATGTTTCAAGCCATGACCTAGAATAAAATCTGTCTTTCCAAATTTTCTTATTTTCTGTAAATGTAAATCTCCTATTATATTTTTTAAAATTTATTTTCCTTTTTTTTTTCCTTCCAAGTGCTCTATTTACTTCACTACATAATGTTAATGGTCTTATGTATTCTTGCATTAAATATATTTGTTTTTAGTTCTGCTTTTCTGGAAGAAACACCCTGCTAGGTGAGATATCAAGAATATTTTAAACTCCCATTATCAAACAAAATTTTGTGCAAAGACAAGAAAGATGCGTGTTTGTAATACAATAATTTAGGTAGAGCAGCACTAATGCAAAGTTGAACACGGTTGTTTCTTTGCATTCGATTTCTAAATTAAAAAAAAAGATCAAACAGCAAAAAAACCCATAAACAAACAAAAAATTCCTTTTAATATTTAATGGAGAAGAGTAAGGCTGTGATGTATCTGTATAATTTAAACATTTTGACAGAGAGAGAAACAGAAATGGAATGTAAATAGCTCCTGGGGAGGAGGATGATTCCTTTTTTAAGGACTTCAGAAAGCAAAGCTGGGGTGTTGGTGACACTGCTGTGGACTCCAACCACTGGCTCAAGACAACCCTCCAGGTGAGAGGTTATTGGTCCAGGGAGGATGGCTTGGAAACCCTGAGAACCTCAGTGCCAAAACAAAAAATTTTTTTCCTGGATTTATGTGACCTAAGCTCATAATTTTCTGCTGAACATCAGTTTTCAATTTCAATGAACATAGTTTTCAAGTTCAAAGAATCATGGAATGGTTTGGATTGGAAGGGACCTTAAGGATCATCCAGTTCTAACCCCCTGCCATGGGCAGGGACACTTTCCACAATCCCAGGTTGCTCCAAGCTCCATCCAACCTGGCCTTGGACACTTCCAGGGATGGGGCAGCCACAACTTCTCTGGAAAACCTGTGCCAGGGCCTCACCACCCTCACAGGGAAGAATTTCTTCCCTAATATCCCATCTAAACCTACCCTCCTTCAGTTTGAAGCCATTTCCCTTTGCCCTGTAGCTCTGTACACTTGTCCAAAGTCCTTCTCCATCTGTCTTTTCTCTGGATTCTCTTTTGATGCTTTGTTAGTGTTTCATCAAACTTGGTAGTAGAGTTGGACAGGCGTAGACTGTTCCAATGACTAATCTATCCCTGTTGGACTGTTTTGGACACTTGTCCCACCTCTGGAATTGGCTTGCATGTAATTATAGCCTGATACCTTGTGGTTGATGAATTTTTTTTAAGTCTGGCACGCATTGATTTTCTGTGGTCGCTCAAGATGATGCTCTGCCTCACAGGTTTCATGTCATCAGTGTGACGTGGTCTTGTGGGTGAAAACATTTCCCGAGGCTCAATAAACCACAGTTTCTTGAAATCCATACTGATTTGAATATTTAATAGCTGTCTCTCATGGCTGAGGTTTCCAGCAGTTGAAGAACCAACGCATTGACCTGTCCCTTCCTTGTTTGCTAGAAAGGAAATAAATTGTCCATTGCAGCCCAAAATGAAATAATTCCTCTTTAATAATTGAGTCCAACATCAGCTGTTTCTTCTTCTTTTTCGTCTCTCCTTTTTTTTTTTTTTTTCCTCTTCTTCTCCCAGATTTGTTGTTAGGCTGGCAGGCCATTAATGAGCACAGTATTGCCTGCTTTACCCTTTTGCTTTGATTCCACGTTAGCTTTTCTTCTGGAATCCCCTTGATTCTTTCCAAATGGTGTCACAAATCAGCACTAATGAGCCAAATCGCTGCTTGTCCTGCTCTTTCACAGCTTTTGGTGCTTGTGTTACCCAGGCTTACTGGATTTAATCACATCTCAGCTGCTATTTTTGGTTTTTCCTGAGCAACCGATGGGGTGGACAGTAATTTCCACTGACTTTTAGCGAAATTTTCTGTTTGAATGTTTTTCAAATATTTTCCAAAGGTGGAAATAATTTACAAACATTCCTAATTTATCTGAATTGTTCCTTAGTTCAGTCTCCTGTCCTGTACCAGCTCCACTGTGAAAATTAATTTTTGCCTTCGCTTTTTTTCCTTAGTTGTTTTTTTCTTCTTTTTTTTTTTTTTTTTTTTTGACTGTAGATTTCTTGTATCATTTTTGTGGTGGCAATGTGGGAATTTTTGTGGAGTTTTTCTCTGGTTGTGGTTGATTGGTTTTCCTTTTTTTTTTCCCCAAGTACATATGAAAACATGAGGTTTTGGAGTGTTTTATACAGTTCTGTACCCCACATAGGAAGGGCTGCCATCTTCCCTAGCTGAGAATTGTGGATATCCAGGAAGGGATTCCTTTGAAATTCCTACATGTTGTTATTTTTATCCTCTCTTACACACTTCTATTTTTTATAATTAAATGCCTTTTTTAAATAGGCCTTTTAAAACCAGCAAGGTTCTAGACTTAATAATTTTTGAGTGTTTTTTGGTTTTTTGTTTTTTTTTTCTTTTAAGTGAATAAATCGTGATTACTGAAGCAGCTGCTAATTTTCAGTTCTTTGATCAATTCCTCTATATCAAGATGAGGTCTATCACAAAATTCCTTGGAGTGAAAAACAATCTTTCTGAGGTAGGAGACTTGTCAGCTGTAAGGTTTAATAATTCCGGGGGTGTTTCAGCCCTGACAGCAGGAGGCTCCAAGCAGATGCCAGTTAGATTGAAGTCCCTCAAGGAAGCATTTTTCTTTACACTTCAGAAGCAAGTGCTGGTCTTTGGTGTGCTTGTCAGTGGTGTGGAAGTGCTGTCACATGTGGGTTTGGATTCTCTTGCTCTGTTGGTCACTCTTGAAGAGGTTAAAACATGGAAAAGTCGTGTCCCGAGTATGCAAAGGCCTCTACAGGTTTTCAGGCATAGAATCATTGAAAGGTTTGGGTTGGAAAGGACCTTAAGGACCATCTCATCCAACCCAAACCATGGGCAGGAACACCCTTTTTGATGGTATTTGTGGCTATCAAAGCTTTCCTAATGGGAAGACTTTGAATATTTTGACCACCAAATGCTCTTTGAGGAGCTGGTGGTGAAATAACTCAGTCCTGTCTGAGAGGTTGGCACTGATGCACTGAACCAACCCTTTTTAATGAAGTTCTTTCCTTTTCTGATAATTGTACTGAACTGTAATGAAGTTTACATCCCTGTCTTTTCCACTGCCTGAAGAGGTCTGGGTTGGTTTAGTCATGACATGCATCCAAGAATTATTCAAATGCTATTAAATTTTACTTAATTAAGTAAAAAGTGTGACAGGTTTCTGCAAAGGTTGATGAATGTGGTTTCTGGGTTCTCCCATGGGTAAAACAGCACGAGAGGCTGGGCTGGACTTTGATAGTCAAGAATTCTGGCAGATTTAGGAAAGGAAGATGCTCTCTTGAGACCACAGCTTGAAATTACTGGTTGGTATTCACCCTCTCCAGAGGATTTTGGGTTGAGGTTGACAGTCCTTATCTTTATTTGGGATTCTGGTGCCTCTGTTTGGTTAATTACAAACTTGTTTTAGAGAGGATCAAATAACATGGAATTACATATTGAGACTCTCTTGACAAATCCAAGCATTTTAAAGAGATTCTAGAAGGTGTCTCGTTTTTGAGTTATTTTAAGAGCTAATTAACATATAGAATTGAAATAAGTATGTATGTTGTAATTTTCATGGAATCACAAAATGGTATGGTTTGGTTTGGGTTGGAAGGGATCTTAAAGATCTCCTAATCCCAACCCCCCCTTTCCATGGGCAGGGACACCTTCCACTAAACCAGGTTGCTCCAAGCCTCACACGTCCACTTCCAGGGATGGGGCACGAATTTAAAACACAGAGACTGACATACATGCAAAACTGAAATTTTTTTTGATGATGGAGAAACTTGTGTGTGCAGAACTGCTGGAGAAGAGCTAGAGAATGAAATGTCTGAAAACTCATCAGGTCTTCTCCTTGCAGGGAATGCAGCTTTCAGACTGTTCAGGTCTGAGGTCCTGAGAGTTTTTCAAGTTTAATTTATCTGTGTTGGCTTCCTTGGCAAGGAGATTCTTCCTCTCAGCTACACTCTTATGAGATGCCCTGGAGTAATTTATCCAGGTTTGAGGTCGCCAACATATGAAAGACATGGACTTGTTGATGTGAGTCCAGAGGAGAGCACAAAGATGCTCCAAGGGCTGGAGCCCCTCTGCTCTGGAGCCAGGCTGGGAGAGCTGGTCCAGCCTGGAGAAGGGAAGGCTCCAGAGAGACCTCAGAGCCCCTTCCAGTGCCTAAAGAGGCTCCAGGAGATCTGGAGAGGGACTTGGACAAGGGCCTGGAGTACTAGGACAAGGGCAAATGATTTCAAACTGAAGTAGGGGAAATTGGATATTAGAAAGAAATTTTTCCCTGTGAGGGTGGTGAGGCCCTGGCACAGGTTGCCCAGAGGAGCTGTGGCTGCCCCATCCCTGGAATTGTCCAAGGCCAGGTTGGACGGGGCTTGGAGCACCCTGGGACAGTTGAAGGTGTCCCTGCCCATGGCAGAGAGGGCAGGGCTAAATTTACAACCCAAACTATCCTATGTTTTTGGAGTTGTTGCTTGTTTGTATTTTTTCCTTTGCTTGTTTTTGGATTTGTGGGTTTTGTAGTTTTTAATAACTTTTGAGCCTTTAACATGTAGAACTGTCAGATGAGCTTGAAGAGTCTTCTATGTATCCATCAGGCACTGTTAGCTCTTGGACCTGGGTTTGGTAATTCAATAAGCACTGAAGGAAGGCTGTTCTGCAAACCACTCCTGCAAGCCACTGTCTGTAACACACAAAATATCTTGTTCTTGTAGTCTCGCTTGGACCAGCATGGAAAGAAAAACCTTGAGGGTTTATCTGTGTTCTCTTTATTCCTCTATATTTATAAATATGTACAGGACTGGGAAGACAGAAAAAAAAAGGAGTTTTGCCAGGGAGTGAACTAAATCACAGAGTAACAATACCAGGGAGGAACACGAGCAGAAGCAGCAAGGGTCAGCCTGCCTTAATGAAATTACACCGTTTGAGGTTGTTATTTTAAGAGCTTTTCCATCTTGCTGTACCTGAGCACCAGTGTCACGCTGTTAAATCCGGGAGCCTGAATTGCTTCAGTGTGCTCTGGGACAACGTCCTGATACAGGAGGGAGGCTGTAATGGTTCAGGTTAACTCATGGCAGCAGCTGCTGTTATGTTTGACAGCTGAAGTGCTCTTCCCTGTGCTCTTCCTTCCCTTGCAGAGGGGAATATCAAGAGCAGCAGTTCTGCAGTGGGGATGTGCTGATTATTGCCATGCTTTAAACAGTGGCTGTTGTGTGTTTGGGCATGAACCAGTGTGTGCCCTTGGCCCAAGAAGGCCAAGGGCATCCTGGACTGTATGAAAAACAGTGTGGCCAGAAGGACCTGGGCCTTTTTCCATCCATGCTGGCCACTGGTGAGGCTATGCCTTGAGTGCTGCATACAGTTCTGGGCCCCTCATTTCAAGAAAGACATTGAGGAGCTGGAGCATGTCCAGAGAAGGGAATGGAGCTGGGAAATTGCCTAAAGAATAAGTCCTTTAAGGAACAGCTGAGGGAACTGGGGGGCTCAGCCTAGAGAAAAGGAGGCTCAGGAGGGGCCTTCTTGCTCTCCACAACTCCATGACAGGAAGGGCATCCAGGTGGGTGTTGGTCTCTTGTCCCAGGGGACAAGGAACAGGGTGAGAGGAAATGACCTTAAACTGCATCAGAGCAGGCTCAGGTTGGACAGCAGGAAGAATTTGAAACCTTTTCATAGAAAAGGTTGTCAAGTATTGGAAGGGGCTGTCCAGGAGAGTGGTGGAGTCCCCATCCCTGGAGGTGTCCAAGAAACAGCGGGACGTGGCACTCAGTGCTCTGGTCTGGTTGGCAAGGTGGAGATTAGTCAAAGATTAGACTTGATGATCTTAGAGGTCTTTTCCAACCTAAATGATTCAGTGAGTCTGTGAATTACATTGTTCATAAGTACAGCTTATAGTTAAACTTGCTGCTGTTTTTTCCCTCCTCCTCCCCCCCCCCCACCTTTCCTTCTTTTTCTCTGAATAAGTGATGGTTTTGAACAAGTGCACTTGAATTTGGTTGCCATGGCGTGTGCCTGAAGTCTGGTACAGCTCCTAGAAAGCACAGGCTTGACTTTGAGAATGGATGTCACAGCTGAGATCCTGGGTAGCTGATTACAGCCCGCATCTGCCTGAAGCATCTCTGGGAGCAGGATTCTCTCCTGAGCATGTGGTGCACTCCAGAATGGGATGAGGGATATCTCTGTGCCTTTCACACACGTGGAGACCTCTCTATCTCTGTGTAATGCCTTTCTCAAGATAAATGCCATGGAAAGCCGGCAATGCTGGACAAATTTGCTCTGCCATATGCTTGTGGAGGAGTGTTTTTCTGAAGCTTTTATGTATGACTGGTAATCATAGATTGGTTTAGAGAGACATTTCTGAAAGTGTGAAGGGAAAGGAAGGGCAGCGTGGTAATTTGAATTAATTGTAGTGTTTATCAAGTCAACATCCAATGGAGACCAATTCATTATGTAGTCTCTTATTCTGCTTGTAAAAAGCGTAATAACTGAGTAATGAATCCAAGGTCAGACTGAAAAAAAAGGGATACACCTCCAACATCTAAAACATTTTAAGTTCTTATCTCATAATACGTGAAATGGCTTTGGAAGCAGACCGTAGTGGGGTGTGTTTTGCTTGTTTGCTTGTTTTTCTCTTTTAATCTGCAAATAGATATGTGGAGATAGTTCTTTGTGCTGCATGGAGCTGAGAACTGCCAACAAAGACAGAAATTCTGGTCTAGCACATGCACCAGGAAAAGTTTCCTCATTGAAAGAGCTGACGAGCATTGGAACAGGCTGCCCAGGGAAGTGGTGGTGTCACCATCCCTGGAGGGATTTAAAAGATGTGTAGATGTGGCACCTGGGGACATGAGGGGAAGAGTATGACTTGATGATCTTAGAGGGCTTTTCTAACCTAAGAAAATTCCATGATTCTGTGATTGTTCTTCTCCCCGCCTCCAGTTGGGGAGCCAAAGGTCTTAAAACATTAATTTCTTCCACAATAAACGTGCAGAGCCTTGAGGAAGAAGTCTGAGAGCCATGACCTGGACTTTCATCCCCTGGTTTCTGCCCGCTGTTACTTTGAGCATCAAATTCAGAGGTACCAAACCGTGCCTGGGTGCACACCCTGAAAGACAAGGGTTGAGTTACTGGTGTTCAGTCACACCTTCTCCAAAAGTCCTGCCAGGACTGATGGGATAATTGGCAGTTTAAAGGATTGCTCTGTTTCCTTCTCCTCCATCACTTACGGGACCGCAACAAACAGAAAGTCAATCAGCATGTCATGTACATATAAACTGCTCCCTCCTCCTCGGGGAGCTGAGCTCTGTCCGTCCGGCTGTTGGAAAATGGAGTGCATAGATTTAGGAGCAGAAAATTGAGAACTTTTCCTGGCTGGTCTGAAATGAAAAAGTAGATGTTTTACCCTTATGACACATGATGAAGTATCTTTTGATATCCAGAGACAGCACTGTCAGGGGACTAGGCTGTTAATTTATTATGTGAATGATGGTGGTATCAGGCTGTGCTTATCCGAGCTAAGCCAATTTTAATGATCAAAACCTTGATCCAGGAATTTAGGGGAAAATTTTGGACTAAATTAAGCAAAAGGACAATCTCTCTTTTGTATAGGATTTGTAGAATCAACATTGATTAATTGGAGTTGCAGTAATTACCCACTGATTAAAGTCAGTTGGGTTTTGGTGGTTTATTTTGGTTTGTTTGTTTTGGGGTTTTTTTTTCTGTGTTTATTTTTTTTTTTTTTTTCTCCTAAATACCTTTATTATATCTTCCATGAGACTTTAAAACCAAAAAATAAAAATAAGACAGGTGTAGAGCCTTTGGTTTCCACCTCATCAAAAAGAAACGTAAGTTTTGGTGACAGAAGATCTGTAAATATTTTATAGAATTCAGACGGGAATCCATCTGGACCAGATTTCTTTTTTTAGCATTTCATTCTCTTATAATTTGTCTCAATTTTGTCTGCAGACAGCAGCTACCTCAACTTTTTGAACTGAATGTTTGAAAACGGATTTTAAAATGTTTCCCTGCAAAATAATGGCCTGGTTGGGGCAGGTGTTTCCTTAGAGCAATTTGAAGTGAGGCTACCCCTCCCTGCTGGGGCTGGACACACTCTGTTTTTGCAGTGAAACAATTTATTCTGGAAGGTCTGCAATGTGTACAGTGCCTGGCAAAATTTAGTTGACGCAGTAGTTTATGATACCTACTTGAAATAACAGCAATACCTTCTGATTTTTATGGGCATGTAATCATTAGGGGTCAGATTCTCCTCTCTTTCATGGAAAACATTTAATCCTTGGATTGAAGCAGCACAAAGAAGGAGGCACTGCTGAATTTGAATAAATATTTCTGGTCTTGTTGTGGAAGCCGTTAGACACAACTCCCTGCACCCTCCCAGTGCTCCCATGATCTTAACTGCCTGAATTGTTTGTGGTTCTATTTGACCTTAAACTATTTCCTTCATGCTCCAGTTGCAGTGTTTTTATTTTTCCTCTTAATAGTGGAATTGGGGGTTGATGTGAAAGGTGCAACAGATAATCTTTTCTATCTTCTTTAAATTTAAAGATAGTTTACATTTTTGTATAGCTGATATGTCTTTGTGAGCATTATTATTTTCAAGTTAAGTGTCACTTAATCAGGTTATTTACCAAGGGGAATGCAAATCATGGAATAGTTTTGGTTGAGTTGAAAACTGATCCAGTTCCAACTCCCTTGCCACAGAAAGGAACACCTTCCACTATCCCAGCACTTGCTCAGAGCTCCATCCAACCTGGCCATGGGCACTTCCAGGTTCCTGGGTAACCTGTGCCAGGGCCTCTCTACCCTCACAGGGAAGAATTTCTTCCTAATATCCAATCTTCTTTCTGTTTGAAGCCATTCTCCCTTGGTCCTATCACCACATGTCCTTGTAAAAATGTTGCAGAGGAGCCATCAGCTTGTGAGTGGTTTTGGAAACAGAGAGGTGTCCTCAAACTTTCCGTGACGCGTCTTCAGAAGAGCTTTATGTGCTCAGGGACTGAGCAGCCACCACATCCCCTCCCCTCATCTCTTCTAGACTCCTTAGATCCTCCAGTGACATAGGAGGGGAAGCAAAAACCTCTGGACAGGACAAAACTCCTCCAGTTTTTGTCCAATTAATTTTTGCACAGGGTTTCTTTCATTGCCTTTGTAACTTAATTTTTTGGGGGGAGTGATGGTGGTAACAAATCTCCTCAGTTCACCCTTTATTTTTTGGACATTTCTCTTCCTGCAAAAGCTGTTCCATGCTTTTCACCTCATATTTGAATCTGCAGTTTCATTTTCCTCATCAAAACCCTTTTTGCTGTCACTGGCACCTTGCAGCTGTAATTTCCATGGATTATTTTGTGTCTGTGCAGGTTTGGATGACTTCCCAAAGCTCTGAATGTAGCACAAGAAAACGGTGCAATAGAACATTTGAAATACAAGTTCTTTTGGTCCATGTCCCAACTCCATTACAGAGGTCTCCTTCCTTTTATGCCTTATTTATTTTCAGAATGGTGCTTTCTTCAGGCTGAAAAAGGTTTCTGAGTCAAAAAATATCAGTTAAAAACCTGGCTGATGGCTACAAAGGGCAGGAGGAAACAATTCTCAAATGTGGATCCTGTTGTTTATGTAGAGTCAAGGCACTAAAAACACCCACCAAACAATAAAATAATGGGACCAGTGAGATTAGACAAGCTTGGACAGAGGATGTAAAAAATCAAGTGAGGGTGTCTGTGTTTTTACTCAGTACTGCATCTTTGTGTAATGATATTGGAATAGGAATTCCTGGGTTGTGGAAGTTCTGTGGGCACTACTGTCATCAGCTGAGAGCAGGTACAGCAGAACAGAGTCTGTCTCTCATCTCACCTTATTGGGACCTAAATATTTTTTATACCTTCTAACCACCTTAATTCACATTCATCCCTACCAGGGATGCAATTATATGACACAATTGCAGTACTGCTGTGCAGAGCAGTAAAATGAAGCACAACACAGATGCATCTTTTTGCATGCTCTTCATCAGGTGTGAACTTGGCACCTGTCAGTTCCTTGTGCCCATTCCTGACTTTACTCTCCCAAATGTGTCTTCATAACTTCATGGATGGATTTAGATTTGATCTGCCTGGACACAGAAGGATGCTCAGCCATGAGCCCTTGGTATGTGACAGGCCTCTGTCAATGATCTTCCTCTCTGCTTTCTTCTCTCTTGGGTGATGGAGATCTGATTATCTTCAAACCTGGCCTTAGGACTGGGTCTAACCTTGTGTAATAGTCCAGGTTACTGGGGCTGAGTGGAGCCATCCTCACCATGGCCATGGAGACAGGTAAGACAGAGCAGCTGACCAGAAGAGATGAATTTCAAGTAGCCTGGAAGCTCTTGAACTTCTGGTTTTGTGCTTTCCTGAAGGATTTCCTTCTAGAATTGTCACATGAAGAGGTGGACTGGGTTGGGACAGAGATATGTGCATGCAAAATGAACCAAATCCAGGCTGGTTTTCTGAAGAGCATGAGAAAAAGACAAACAAGACAAGACTTCTCCCAGTGTTTTCCCATGTTCTTCACTCAGAGGTGGTACATTTAATACCACACAATGTATTTTTGTTCTTCCTTTTTTCTTTCCTTCTTTTCATAGTCCTGTTGCATTTTTAAGCCTGCGTAATGTTTCAGGATGCACAACAGCCTGTGGCATGAAGTTCTTGCTCAGACTTTACATGAGAGTTACCTTCTTTCTTACTTTCATTCCTGTCTCCTCCTGGATTTACTTCACTACCCCAGAGGTCTTGCACTGGGAAGAAAAAAAAAAAAAAAAAGTTTGCCTTTTCTAGGTGACTAAGGAATTCATGGGGTGTTATTTTATGGGAATTTCCTACACTCCAACATTCTTTTCCCAGTCTGATGAGACATTTTTAGTTCTTCTACTGTATTGGGAAGAAAGTGGCAGAATGGTAGAATTGCATAAAACATTGAAAAGACTGCTGAAAATGATAAATTTAAAGATAAATTTCAGGGATTTTTTTTAATCTGTTGTATGTTTAAGCTTTCCCAGGAGCTGAAAACTTCTTCCACTCCCTCTCTCTACTGAAAAGTAGGCACCTCCTGTGTACTTTGACTGGGTCTTCACTCTCCACTGGTACTGATTCAAGTCTCTCCCAGTAGCTCTGGGTACACACTGAGAAGTGAGGGTCGGTCTCTTCTCCCAGGTAACAAATTATAGGAAAAGAGGAAATAACCTTAAATTGTGCTAAGGGAGGTTTAGATTGGCTAGTAGGGAAATTTTCTTCACCAAAAAGCTTGTCAAGCATTGAAACAGTTTTCCCAGAGTAGTGGTGGAGTCACCATTCCTGGAGGGGTTGTAGATGTGTGGATGTGGCGCCTGGGGACATGATTCAGTGGTAGCCTTGGCAGTGTCTGCTTGGACTCAATGATCTTAAAGGTCTTTCCCAACCCAAAATTTTCTATGATTTAGGTGCCTTAATTTGCAGCTGTTTCCCACTCTTCTGCCAGCCCAGAAGGCTGTGCTTCACCAGGCAGGTCTTCCAGCCCCACCCAAGCCTCACAGGACATCTGAGATCTGGTATTTGGCACCCACATTCTGACAAATGCACCCCATGCTGTGTGTCCTGTCTTCACTAAGACCTTATATACAGTTCATAGTATAAAAAATGCAACCCCTTTCTTGGTGGAAAAACCAGCAGTCTGCATTTTTAAGGGCAGCTCTTCTCCCCTGTGCAGGGCTTGCCACTCAGCTGCTTTTCCTTGGCTCGCTCGGGGCTTGGCGTTCCTCTCGCGTGAGTCACGCGCTGGAGCAGAGCTGCTTTTCCTCCTTGATATTTGCTCTCGGTTCCCTTTGGTGCCATCATGTGCTACACCAGCTCATCAGCAGGAAGGAGGAGTCCTCCAGTGCCCAGTGAACTGTGAAATTGGCTGAAGTGGGGCTTTTTAGGGTCTCTGGTTCATAAGTGATTGGAGGCTGTGTCAGAGCAGACCTGACCGACGCTTTTCTCAACGTGAGGGTGAATGTACCCCAAAATATCTGTCATTAGGGGAAGGGGATGAATTTAGCTCTCCACAGGCTGCCTCAGGGTGGTAGCTGCCTCTGCTGTCTCACGAATGCCTTGTGAGTGCAGCTGGTCTGGAGAAGACGAGCTCCTTTGACAGCACATATTTACACATCCAGATGTTCTGTGTTTGCCGTCTTGTCCTGGCCTGTAAAGCCTCCAAACGAGGTGAAATCTCTTTTCTCTTGCTGTGCTGATCCTGTGCTCTCCTACCACGCTCTGCTGCAGGCAGGAGATGTGGTGGGAGGCTCAGCTCCATCGTGGAGCATCCCTGGCTAATGAGGGCTGGTCGTTAGCGTGTTTTCCAAGGATTTGCTGCTATGTTTTTCTGCTGGGTGAAAAACATCTCTACTGCTCCTTCCTCTTCAGTCCATGTTAATATTCATCCTGTTGCCTTGTTGCAAGGAACCACAGCAATTCCTTGCCTTCCTGTGACTTATCTTCTATTGCAGAGCATTCCTTAACTTTACAAACATTTTTTTAATGTTTTTTGTTTGAGGAGAGAGAAAGTTTAAATAAAGATAATCACGGGGCTCACCCGATTCCCTCCTGGCTTAGGGAGATTGTATTGTGGTTTAAAAACACAGGCAGAAAGTCCTGTGAACGTCAGATTGGTGGCATATTAAGAGCTACTTGAAATAATTGAGGGATCAACCATGTTCTCTGTCAGTGAGAGGTTGTGGCAAAACTGAATGAGCTGGAAAATTGACCATGGTTGTGTTTCCTCAAATATGTGCAATGGCAGGTTCACTGTAAGTTTTTTAGCAAATTCACTTTAGTCTGGCAGGAAAATTGGCTCACAGCCACTGCTGACTCTGGGCTATGATTCATGAAAATTTCTTCACCAACAGAGTAGTCTCAGGCTGCTCAGGGAGGTGGTGTAATCACCAACCAGGGAAGTGTTCAAAAGACTTGTGGAAGTGGCCCTTGGGGGTTTGGTAGCTGTGAACACAGCGGTGTTAGGTTAATGGCTGTACTCAATGATCTTCGAAGTCTTTTCCATCATTATTCTGTGATCTGTTGATTAGATTTACACTGGACATAACTGACTTCGATCTTCTCTCATGGTCTTGGTAGGAAACCTGAAATGAAGATACCAAGTTGTTTTCTGTCTCTTGATGAATCACAGCCAAAGGTAGAAGTAGATTCTTTATTTCCCACTGTGTCCTCACCAGACCATGCTGCTTCTCATTTATCCTTCTGCAAGGTTTATAATGTGACTGGTAGTAAACACTGGTGGAGGTGAGAACATATTCTGATTGTGTGTGTTGAATAACAATGTTTCTTCTTTGGGAAGTGGAAACAAGTTATGCTTGTTGATGGGGGAGCAGGATCCTGGGATTTAGGAATCTATTACTTTATCAATTCACCCACTTTGCCCTGCATCTTCCTCCCCTAAGCAATTGCAGCTCTGTCTATCAAGATGTTCCTGAGGACTCAGAATTTGTCGCCATCCTCAGATGCATTTTTCATTATTCTGTTGAAATCCAATATAAATTTATAAATGCCATTTCTAATTTTGTTAAGCTGACCTAGTGTGGTGCAGTTGGTCTCTGTCCATTCGTGCATGTACATCTTTTATAATTAATAAGTTTACTCTAACGTCAGAGTAGCAAACTAGACACCAGTTCCCTCTTTCCTGTGTTCCTCCTCCCTGCTTTTTATTACAGCAAATAGACATTAATATTCATCTTTTGTAACCAGTGAAAAGGCGGATGAAACCTGGATTTTGAACTGACTGGAAATTTAATTTTGCTGTTCACTGAAATATGTAATACTTCTGTGTTTGTCTAGCATATGGATAGATTAAGACTGTTCTACATGCAAGGTTCACAAAAAGTAGACAGCATGGCACAAAACAGCAAATAGAAGAAGGCAATATAGGTAAAAAATAGAAAGAAAACCCTTGAGGTAGAAGCAACAGAGTTTTGGAGCATTTGTACTCAGGCAGTTCAGGGTTTGAGGCTGTCTAGATCATATTCTGCGGGAGCCAGGAGAAATGTTTAACTGTTGTATTAGTGTCAGTTTAAAAAATAGGAAGGGTGACATCACATCTTGATCAAAATGAGCTCAGAGTGACCTGGCACTGAGTCATGTAAGCACTGCCATGATATGGCCTGGAACAGCAGAAAACATTACACACAGCTCAGTGCCCAAAAGATCTCTGGTCTCCCAAAGACTTAGGAGCCTCCTTTTCTCTTGATCTGAATTCCTCAGCATCAGAGAAGCCTGATTGCTTCTCCAGCAGTACAGATATTTGGGTCCTGAGGGTTGGCCTTGCTCTTGCCATCACTCTGTCATTTATCACACTCATCTGCTGCTTTGGGGAACCAAACTGTCTCAGGGTGTGCTGCCTCGTGCTCTGAGGGTGGAAGGCATCCGTCTTCCCATGGCATCTGTGATCCTTTTGATGGAAGAGTTTTTCTAGCAGGTAGTTTTGCTCACAAGAAGTTTACATACCTTAAAGCGGGGGGAGCGGGAGGGTCTATGAATCTGAGATTCCCAAAGTAAACAAAACATATCCAACCCTTCTTCTTGGCATTTGCCTTAGGCCAGCCTGTCTCTGGTGCCATGGAGCAGGGTTTGAAGCCTGTCTTCTGTTCTCTTATGAGAAGACGTGCAGGTAGATGTGGAAGGAGAGTCTGTTTATTGAAGTGGCAACTGGGACTGACATGAAAGGAGAACAGCAAGCTTCCAGATTGCTTTCCTTGCCTCTGTTCTTCCTGTCTGATGTGCAGACATTGGTGCAACGTGAAATGTGTGCAGACAACTTGCATCCATCCTTTCCCATCTCTGTTGTTTGTGATTTCCTTCTCCTTTATGTTTCATGTCAGTCCATCAGAACTGAAACCTTCTGATTTCAACAGGAACTCCGGGGTGGAAGCATCTGGAGCTTGGTGGGGTTGGAGGTGCCTTTTGATGGACAGGAAAGGGTCTGTTCTACCTGATGGGTGCTGCTACAGCTGCAAATCTTGGGGATGACTGCGTGATGAAAGAAGGGCTTTGACAGGAACTGTTCCTGTTGGCTTTGCATGCTGTTGCTGAGCTGGATGAAAAACGAGATTGAGCAAAGGCTGCAATCAGATGTGATGAGAACAGCCAGAGCTCTTGGTGTCATTGCAATTAGAGGCACAGTGAACCAGCTGTCTCTGTTTGTGGCTCGGGGTATATCTCCATAAAGTGGCATGGATGTCTTATCTCACTGTCTCTGCCTTTGTAGCCTGTCCTGATCCTATCTCTTCCCAGGACAAAATGCTCTGCTCCTGGAGACATCTACAGTGGCAGCAGGGAGGAGAAACTGAATCCATTGGGAAGTGATCAGGTGCTTTCTTCAAATAAGGACTTTGATGAGGAAGAATGCAAGAAGAGAATTTTTGTCGTTGTTCCTTAGCAAATCTCAAGAAAAGCAGGAACAGCTCATTCCTGAGATAATCTCTGCTGGTTTTACTCTGCATCTACTCCACGATGCCTCCAGGCCGTGGGCGTTCGTTTTGCTCTGTCGTGCACTTCAGTGGAGGAGGGGAGACAAGAGCACAGTTCAAGGGCTTGAGTCAGGCTACTCACAGTCACTGGTGATGTCACGCCAGTCAAGTACCACTGAAGTGTCTCTAGAAGCTTCTGGAAGTCTGTTTAATTTGTACAAGATTATGGATATGATGCCCTGGGGGTTTTGTTGTTGTTTTTTTGTTGTCGTATTTTGTGTCTTGTCAACCTAGGCTAGACAGTGAGGTCCTCAGGCTGTGGGGACAGAGATGACTTCACTCTCCAAGGACCTTCCATCAGCTTTAGCATTCAGTTGGGAAGCAAAGTGTGAGGAAATATCTTTACTGCTGCACTCCCAGTCCTGCTGCAGGCTGGGTATTGCTCCTGACCACCTTCCTGCCAGGCATTTCTGCAGCTCCTGAGCACTGCTCTCCTCTCCTTGCTGCCCAAAGCCACCCAGGGGCATGACGTTAATATCACAAACTACACAAAAGATCCAGAAGGAAATAAATTACCTCAAAGGCCTGGAGTGGGAAAGAAGAAAGTCATCCCCTCCAACTACTCTGATTGACCCCTGGCAGTTGTGTTATGAGGCACGCGGGGATTTGTGCAATGACACCAACTTGATGCTAAAACCATTGAGTAAAAACCCAACAAAACAAAACAAGGTGATTCAACAACAGAGCTTGTTCATAAATTCAGGCTCTGTGAGAAACAGACATTTTTCCAGGCAAATTCCAAGTTTATTGAGTTTTGCTTTTAATAATTGAGAAAAACCGCAAGAAAAGAAGCTGAAAAGCACCACATCTATGACACAAGTGACAGAGTCAACCCTAAGCAGAAGGCTTTGCAAATATGCCCCTTGATCTCATGACTTCAAAAAACTTTCATATTAACCAAGTTAATCCCGGCTGAAGATGTCCCTGCCCATTGCAGGGGGGTTGTTCTAGATGACCTTTAAAAGGTCCCTTCCAACCTAAATTATTCTATGAGTCTCTGCCAACAGGATAGCTCTGTCTGTCGATTTTACAGGCAAGGAAGTGGAGGCAGCTGTATGGAAAGCAAGGAAATGCTGAGTATTCTTCCTTGTGGTTCCTGTGTAAACAAATCTCCCAGTGAGAAATGAAAGGAGGTCAATCTGTTTAGTTCATCTGCGGGGACATTAAAAGGCAAAAGAGAGATCAAACAGCAAAGTTCAAGAGCTGGGAAGACACAGCTCTCCTAACAGAGTGGCTGGGGCTGGTCCTTCATTAACTGGAGCCTCAAGGAGGCTCTTATGAAAAGAGGTGACCTGGGCTGACCAGAGGCTCTAGGAGTTGATGCATAAAGATGATTTATGTGAAATTATCTGCAAGCTCTTTATGAAGGTCAGGCTGGTTGGTCAAAGGATTTTATCTGAAAAACCTCAGAAAAATATGTCTCAGGTGGGTCACCCAGAAGTGGAGGTGTCATCATTAATAAGTTCTGAAGCCCACAGCGAGGGCACTTCTCCATCAGCAAGGTGGTGGTAGAGCTGGGAACAGAGCACCTGGACGGGACAGAGAGGTGGGGCTGTGTGAACCCAATGAAGTTCAACAAGGCCAGGTGCAAGTTCCTGCACCTGGGTCAGGACAATCCCAAACACAAGCACAGGCTGGGCAGAGAATGCATTGACAGCAGCCCTGAGGAGAAGGACTTGGGGGTGTTGGGGGATGAGAAGCTCAGCGTGACCCAGCAAAGTGCTCTGGCAGCCCAGAAAGCCAACCCTGTCCTGGGCTGCATGGAAAGCAGGGTGGGCAGCAGGTGAGGGAGGAGATTCTGCCCCTCTGGTCTGCACTGGTGAGACCCACCCGGAGCTCTGGGGCCCCCAATATGAGAAGGATGTGGAGCTGCCTGACTCCAGAGGAGGCCACAAAGAGGATCAGAGACCTGGAGCACCTCTGCTCTGGAGACAGGCTGAGAGAGCTGGGGCTGTTCAGCCTGGATAAGAAAAGGCTCCAGGGAGACCTTAGCGCCTCTTCCAGAGCCTAAGGGGCTCCAAGAGAGCTGGAGAAGGACTTTGGACAAGGGCTGAAGTGACAGGACAAGAACTAATGGCTTCAAACTGAAAGAGAACTAGCTTAGATTTACTATTAGGAGGAAATTCTATATTCAGAGGGTGGTGAGGCCCTGGCACAGGTTTTTCAGAAGATCTGTGGCTGCCCCATCCCTGGAAGTGCCCACAGCCAGGCTGGGTTGGGCTTGGAGCCACTCCTCTGAGTCTGGTAGGATAGGCAAACTTGCTGAGGATGCACTGCCCCCTCATTCAGGTCATCAGTTAAGATGTTAAACAGGACTGGACCCAGTGTTGGCTGGTTTCATCACCACGTGCAAGAAGACCTTTCTCCATGTTGCCTGTTCCCAGAGGTGCTCTATCCTTCCTCATAGGTTCTCCCAGTGTCTCAGTTCATCTTTCCAGCCTTGGTTTAGGGTTTTGTTCCCTTGTCTTGCCCAAAGGGAATGAAAATAATGTTTTCCTCCCTGTCTCTTTGCAGCAGCCTTGCAGAATTGAAGGATTAGCTCTTCCCATCAATCTTCCCTTCTGTAGGAAAAGTAACCTCATTTACTCAGTCTTTCCTATCAGGCTATGTTTTTTTGACCTGTTGTCATTCTCCAAGTTCCCTCCACACTCTCTTCAGTGTCTGACAAAAGTCTTTGCTGGGGCTTGTTGCTTTACAGCTCAGGACTCCACAGTGTGGGGTCAAGCAAAAGGTTTGCTTCCCTCGCCGAGAAGATTGTAATCCTATTGACACATCCTGTGATGATGCCTGCCACTGTTACAGGAAATGCCCTGTTCAGCTTGAAGTCTGTGGCATCCTTCCATCCCTCTCTGCAGCACTGGCCAGCAGCTCCCCATCCTCTGTTGGTGCTCTTGTTTGCTCTTTCTAAATTCAGGCCCCCGCAGTTGACCTGGATTATGCAGAGCCTTATTTTCTTTGTTGAACATTACTTCTGGTTTGTTAAGATTGTTCTGGAGGCTGGAGCTGTCATCTAACTCCCCTGTTGGGTGCTGTGCGTGCGTTTGATGAGGATAATTCCTGTTCCTTCACCCAGCTCACTGCTCAAAATACACATGGAGAGAGCAGAGCTTGGTGGACACCACACAGATTGTTCTTTGGCTATGGCAACAGTCCACTGGAATTGTTTAATGGTGAAAGAGAGCAGGTTTAGGTTTGGTATTAGAAGGAAATTCTTTAGTGAAGGAGCTGAGGCCCCAGCACAGGTTGCCCAGTGAAGCTGTGGATGCCCCATCCCTGAAATTGTTCAAGGCCAGGTTGGGTGAGGCTTTAAGCAACCTGGTCCAGTGGAAGGTGTCCCTGCCCATGGCAAGAGGCTGGAACTAGAAGATTTTTGTGTCCCTTCCAACAGAAACCGTTCTGTGATTCTATGATTTTTCTAATTAAAAATAAATAAATAAAATAAAAAAATTGCTGCACCTATCAATTTCTTTGGCCATGCAAACATGAGAGCATAACAAGCACCCACTGCCTGCTAACTTCTATAAAGAGTTGAAGCTTGGTTTGAGATGACTACTTGCCAGCTGCATAGCAGCTGACATTCTGGTTCTCACCATCTCGTACTTTCAGTGGCTTTATTCCATTGTTTTTACAGGAAATGGAAAAAAAAAACAACAAACCAACCTGGTGGGTTTGCAATTTTATTACTCTTTTCTCCACCTGTTTAGTAAGCAGTTAGGGTCCTCCAGTCTGCCAAGAGGGCCATGAATGGCTCTGATGCTGTTTCAGCCATCACAGGAGAAAAATTGCAGAATCCCAGAGGTAGGAAAGAACAACTGAAGGTCAACTTGTCCAACTCCCTCCTGAGAGCAGGGTCACCTGGAGCAGGTTTCTCAGGCACTTGTTCAGTCAAGGCTTGAATATCCCCAATTATGGGGACCCCACAGCCTCTCTGTGCAGCCTGTGCTGATGCTTGATGACTCTCACCATAAAAAACAAACAAACACAAAATAAGCATAAAAGCCACTCCACCCCAAAACAAGCAGGGTTATTTTTTTCTTTTTTGAAATGAAATTTCCCATATTTCCATCCCTCTTGCCTCTTGTCCTATCACTGAATACCACCAGGAAGAGTCTGGCTCCATCGTTTGCTTCTTTCCATCAGATATTGAGACACCTAAATACCACCACATCCTTCTCTTCTCCAGGCAAAGAGCCCGAGCTCCCTCAGCCTCTCCTCATACAGGGGGTGCTCCCACCCCTTAACCATCTCTGTGCTCCCTTGGTGGATTTACTCTAATATGTCCATATCTCTCCTCCTTTCCCACTTTTTTTCCAGTATTGTCTGGAAAGAAATGTTCCAGCTCGTGTCTTTCTCAGACAATCTCAACTTTAAATATAAATAAATTGTCTAAAGTGATGTTATGGTTTAATTCCAGCTGGCAAGTAAGTTCCACACAGCCACTCCCTCACCATCCCCAGCAGGTTGGTGGAAAATGAAGTGGGTGAATAAAAGTGAGAAGCTTGTGGGTTGAGATAAAAACAGTGTAATGATTGAGATGTCATAGTATAATAATAATAATAATAATAATAAACCTATTTCTTCCTGCTGAAATCTCACCTTTCATTCTCACCACTAATGCTGCACACCCAAGTGTCTCTAAATGGAGACTGATGGGTTTAGAGCTCCTAAATAATTTTGCCTGCATGGTTCTACTTGCCAATATCTTTCCCAGTCCATGAGATATGGACCACCTCTTTCCTTGAGATTCTACATCCTACTGTTCTAGTCATGGCATGATTGGCTTCTACAGGATATGCCAAGCAAGAAATACTTGATTTAATTAAAATACAAATCCACGCCCCTTTTAATCTGGCTTGGATGTGGTTATTTTTTTATTTGTATTTCAGGTGATGAGGATAAAGCTGTGATAAAATGTTTGGTTTTTGTTTTCTTCTTTCTTTTTTCTGTGTCTAGTATGTTAGGAAATGCTTGTTCCAATTTGTACAAACTGCCTTCACAGTAAATTGGACAAGTTTCCCTGAGGAGCAGTAGACAAAAGACTTGGGAAGTGCCATGGGGATGGGGAGGGAAATGCTTTTATTGCCAATCAAATTAAAGGCATTTAGATCTGCTCTTAAATTTTCATGTAAATATATTACTGTGGGGTAAGAATTTGGCTCCAGAGCTGTGTGAATAAGGGATATTTTGATAGCTTGGTAGAATGGGGTGGGAGGTGGCTGCTGCTAAAAAGGTTGGTTAAGCTACAACAAAATATTTCGTTTTCAATTCTTTCTATTTTTCCTCCCTTACAAAGAGAAAAAGCTTTAAAATGGAAACATGTCCTGAAAATGATAAATCAACATCAAACACTTGGAGTGCTCTAAAAGCCCTCCTTCTCTCCCCCTTTCACACTACTCTGTTGGAGAAAAAATAGATGCATTCACTGTTTGCCAAAACAACACTTGCCCAGTTGTAATCAAAGCATTTTACAACAGGGTGTAGACTTTCACTCCATGTTTGTTGTCTGTGGCCTTTGGGAAGTCATGGGAAGAAATGTTTCCACTTGCTTATCTCTAAAGAGAGAGGGTGGGTCAGGAAAAATCTCTGTACAGAGGCTGTTTTCAAGCTGTTTGGTTGTCCCAAATCCCTGCAGTAGTCTTAAACTGTGGGAGATAGAGAAAATAATTCCTTATCTCTGCCTAAAGACTTTCTCATAACTGTCTTCCATGTGCCCATATTTTCCTAGGTAAGAGTTTTGCTGGATCTCAGGTTGCATTTTGTGAGGAAGGTTGTGTTGGTAATTCTGAGCTCACCTGAGACCTGGGAGAGCTGAGGTTTATTCCCAAGTCCATCACAGACTTCCCAACTGAATCCTCAACTGATTCTTGTAGGTTTTAGTGGTTGTGATCAAGAATTTCCACCAAGACACCACAGAATCACAGAATGGTTTGGAAGGAACCATAAAGATCCTCTTGTTCCAGCCCCTGCCATGGGCAGGGACACCTTCCACTACCCCAAGTTGCTCCAAGCCCTGTCCAACCTGGCCTTGGACACTTCCAGGCATGGGAGAGCCACAACTTCTCTGGAAAACCTGTGCCAGGGCCTCACCACCCTCTGAATATAGAATTTCTTCCAAATATCCCATCTAAACATACTCTCTCTCAGTTCAAAGCCATTACTCTTTGCCCTATCACTCCATGCCTTGCTAAAAAGCCTCTCTCCACCTCTCTTGCAGACCCTCATGAGCTGCTGAAAGTTGCTCTAAGGTCTCCCAGGAGAAAGTACAACTGTAGGGTGTATTTCCATGGTGTTGGAGCCCAGGGCTCCGCAGAAACCCCCATGAACACCCCCATGTACATCTTGGGGGGTTCGGGACCCTTGCTGAGACCCCAGGAGAACACACTGCCTTCCACTTTTGCCCATGGAAAGGACTTTTAACACTTAAAAAAGAGTTGTAGGTTTGATAGAATGTAGTTTAGTTTATCACAGGCTGTGAAAATGTAGTTTGGGTTTTTAGGACGGAGGCTGGAAAAAGGACAAGGTGGAGGATCTTGGGTGGTGCCTGAGCTTCTTCCTTCTTCTTCACAGACTCCATCTTCTGTTGTGGGGTGGCACAGGGTGATTGGGTGGAATGGTTTGAGGTAGAAGTGTCATTTAGAGAGGTAAATAAGAATAATTGGTACAGAATTGTAAATATCATACGTTTGGGATTTGGATTGGGTCAAATGGCTTTATAAGGCCTTGGGGGTCACTCCCTCAGGGCATTCCAGCCGTGTTCTTGAAGGGGAAAGACCTTGTAACTGAGGAGCACGCCACAAAAGATAAGAAATAATAAACGCCTGAACAAGAAGCTGGAAGTCTCTTTCTACTCCTTTCTATCTCTGGCATGAACTGATCTCGGGAGCAGAAAAGGCATCCCGAGACCATGGAGCTCATGGTTTTACAGTTCTACTCAGCTGACACAATGGATTGTTGTGCTGTTGAGTGCCTTGGTTTACAAGTTTGCTCCTTGGCTCCTCTTGTTTGCTCCGTTTTCTATCTCCTTGAAGCACACTCCAGCACACACCCTTCTCTCTCTCCCTGGCTGCTCAGGCTCTCAGAGCTTGGCTTCCATAAGTTTAGGCTGAAGGCTGTTTCCCTAAAATGAAGGATTTCTGGCCTGGGGGCACCTGCAGCCTCGGATGCCAATTATGTGTGTACATGGTACACTGAGGCTGGCTGGGGAAGCTGCACTCTGGATTTTCTCCACTTTTAATGGATTTAGCTCCCAACCACTGCTCTCTCAAGGCAGTTGCACTTTCATCTCTTTCATGTGTCTGGCCCAATTAAGGGAAGATGGTGAGTGATTTATTTTGGTCCTGGAGTTTCGCTGTCTGGTGAATCTCAGGGCTGGTTTTTTTTGCTTGGTCTTGAAACTGTGAAAGAAAAAAAAAAAAGAGAATGAAGTACAACAGGTGCCTGAGGCCATCAGGCTGTACCCTGTACAGTTCACAGTACAGTGCAGAACTGGCATTTTCTGGTGCTTTGCTTTCCGTGGAGGACAAACCAAAGGAATAGCTGCAAGTGTCAATATCAGGGCATCCCAAAAGAGACCTTAGCCCTTTCCTGAGATATCTATCAATTAGGACATCATGTGACACTTGGTCATGTGCCACAGAAAGTGGAGGTCATTGCCAGCTGTTTGCCTGTCAGAGGGAAAATGGCTGGTCCAGAGCAGGAGAATTTTGACTATCCAAGCCCAAAATGAAGCATCACAGCTCATGTCATCCAGCCTAACACCCCAACATCTTTGTCAGTACAAGAAAGACATGGACCAGTTGGAGAAGGACCAGAGGAGGCCATGAAAATGATCAGAGAGATGAACCAGCTCTGCTGTGAAGAAAGGCTGTACAGCTGGGGCTGCTCAGCCTGGAGAAGAGAAGGCTCTGGGGATTCCTTAATGTGGCCTTTCAATACTTAGTATAAGAAAGATAAGGACAGATGTTCTAGCAGCACCTGTAGTGATAGGACAATGGCTTTAAACTAAAAAAAAAAGAGTAGATACAGAGTAGTTATAATGAAGAATTTTAGGTTATGGTAGGGTGAGTAAAACACTGGACCAGGTTGCCCCATCACTAGAAACATTTCAGGCCAAGGAGATTGGACTAGATGACCTTAAAGGGTCCCTGCCAACCCAAACCATTCTGATTCTGCCATCACACCAAAAGTGTTGCTATTCTTGTGGGATTGTAACCTTTTTTTGTGGTAGAAACACCAGTTTGGGGTGCTTTTCTCATAGCCTTGATGTAAGAAAATGGCAGCTGGGTTTGGTCCTGTATCATTTCCCAGCTGATGCAGCAACTTAATCTCTTCTCTTCCTTTGTTGCCATCATCTCCATGCCTTTGAGCTGAACTATTTTGATACCAAAGCCCTGGGACACTGTTGAAATGCTGGAGGATGTCTGGGTGAGGCATTTCTGTGGATAAGGAGGTGGGAAGGAGTCAGAAGTGTCTTCCTCTGACTGCTGCATTTATTTCATTCTGCTGCTGCTGCTACCTCAGGCCTTGAAGAGTTTTTTGGTTTGGTTTTGTTTTTTTGTTTTTTGGTTTGTTTTTTTTAACCAGCAAGGCAAAATAACTGTGGCTCCAATATTTCTGCTGGAGGCCCAGGAGCTTAGAGCAGCAAACTGTCTCTTTTGAGAGCTCATCAGGACTGCAATGTGATGGATAGACTCCAGCCAGCTGTGTACTGGTAATGTTCCAGAAGACAGCATCACCTTTTTTTGATCGAGTGCTTAAGTCTTTGCCTTCCAGCTCAGGATCTCAAAGCACTTTGTGAACAGCAAGGGATTAAAAGTTGCCCTTTATCAGTGGAGAAGATGAGACACAGGGAGGTCAAATTATTTGCTTGCCCTCAAAACCATTTGTTGTCCAGAATGACTGGATTTTAGTGCTTTTAATTTTTTTGCAGGTGGGCAACCTGAAGTTTGGAGATTGCCCTGTGTCTTTTATTTGCCTTCTCAGTCCTCTTTTCTTCTTAGGCTACTGGGCTTTAACTGACTTTTAACAGGGCTGTGTCTCTTTTTTTTTTGTTGTTTTAGGTCTGAAGTGTAATCCCGCATCCATCACTATCCAGAAAATGTCTTATGGATCCATTGATGGGAGTGGATTTGGGAGCAGGAACCCATTTGGAGGCCCTTCAAGACAAGGCTATCAACCTCTTGGTGAAGTATTGATCCCTTGCTGTAATTTATTCCACCTGACTCCCTGAGGACTGAAGTTTGACTTGCTCAGGTTCACTGTGGCTGCTGTATAAATATCACACCCTCACCAGGGGTCGTTTCTGACACTGGTTTTCAAAGGTGAAACCCAAACTTTTTCAGTTTGATTTGTGTGATTGAGGCCCTGACATCTTAGGATTATGACAATTTCAGGCTTCAGCACGAGAGAGCAGCACTAATGAGGAGTTTGGAGGAATTTTGGGGGACCAGAAGGAGAAATGCAGAATATTTTCCAAAGTGGCCTGTGTCTTTTCTCATCTTGCCACCACCTTTACAAGAAGTTTATCTCAATGGTTGTTCTAAGGCTGGCAGGTGGAGGGAATAGATGGGAAGATGTACAAACTGCAGTGGGCTGTGCTTTCCCAGAGGATAACTTTGCTGTGGAAGCTGCTTGAATCTGGGAAACATGCTTGGATGTGGCAAACAGGATCAAAAACTCACTCAGGAAATGCTGAAACCATAAACAGTGACTTGCAAATGGCCATGGATTCTTTCTTTGTGCCATTTTTTTTAAGCAGAAGCCAGACCAGCTGTAGGGCTGATCTGGGCTTATCTAACTGGACTTTGAGCAAGTCTTTTTATCTGGAACATATCCTTCATTCTGTTCCTGGATCTGCCTTGCTCTTGTAACATGGCAAAGGGCTCTCTTCTCCTTTTTTCACCAGGGAAGGCCGTCACCCCTCTCTCCACTTGCCTTTGATTTCAGCTGGGCCATTCATAAACACAGCTTGATTTGGTGCTCGTGTTTTCAGGGCTGCAAATGTTCTTTGGGAAACATTTTTTTATTTNACAAATTTGGGTTTAATTTTGATATTTTTTTCTTTGAAGAGGAAGAAGGTATTGAAGTAAGTATGAGTTGTCTGTTCAGTTGTAAATAGTGATTTTTAGGCTGTTCTGCAAGGCAAAATTAAAGGCATAAAAGCAAGGAAGAATGGGATACTTGGGCACAATCAAAGAACCGTAAGAAAAGAGACTTGTAATGTGGACTAGACAAACAATGAATCTCACTGCATTGTATCTTAGATTTTAGAAAAATGAATATTTATTGTGCTGTATGAAAGAACCTCTGTTTTAATGCAAATTCACAAAATAATTCAAGACACTTGAAATCTCTAAATACTTGAGGAGATCCCTTATTGTGCCCAGCTTGCCCACGGCTTGGCAGTTGGAGCTGTGATACTGAAGCCACCTTTAGTGGATGTCAAAGAGGAGCTGGTGTGGAAAATTCAGGGTTTTTTGAAGCTGCCACAGTACGTTGGCTGCCCATCAGAGCCTGTTGATGCTCTGGCTTATGGCTTAGACTTGAGTGCTGGTTTCCCCTCCAGGCCTGCACACATCCTGTCCGATGGCATTGCCACGGACACATCTCCAGAGTCCTCCAGTGTGCATTTCCCCAGCAAGCCAAAATTGGTTGGTCCCTTAGCTAAGCTCCCTGTGGAAAAGATTGCAAGGGGAGGGACCTGTTTGCATTGGCCAAGGCACCTTGGAGACATTTCCTTTCTGTGTGTCTCAGTCAGAGGTGGGTTCATTCAGCCTTGAGAAAAGAAGGTTTAAGGGAGACCTTTCCATCGTGTTCCAGCATTCAAAAGGTGGCTACAAATGAGATGAAGACTCTCTTTCCACATGGAAAGATGTAGGATATTGGGTGCGAGTTATTCCTGGGGAGATTATCAGAGACTCAGACAGGAGGAAAATGTTTTGCAATGAGAACAATCAGCCTTGGGAATAATCTCCCCAGAGAAGTGGTGGATTCCTGAATGCTGGACAACTTTAAAGTTCATCTGGATGGAGTGCTGGGCCATCTTGTCCAGGCTGTGCTTTTGCCAGGAAAGGTTGGATCAGATGATCCTTGAGGTTCCTTTCCAACTTGGCTTTCTGTGATTCTGCTCTGTGCTCATCTGAACCTGTGTCCCTTTGCCACGGAAGATGAGTGCATTGGATGCCTTTTGTCATAGTATCCCCAAATATTGCCATTAATTAAGTGCCAGGAGAGGATAATGCAACACTAATTATCTGCCTCCTGCTTCTGGACAATGGATGACTGAAAGAAAAATTGCCTGTTGTATTAGATCATGATGTGGCTGGAACAAAGGAACAAGGGAGCATGGCCTTCCCTCCAGCATTTGTGTCTGCTCTCAGCAGGGACAGACCTGGATGGGAATGTTCTGTGTGTGCTTTGAACCTCTCCCTCTCTTTGTAGCTAATAAATGAATAAAACAAGATATCTCTGCAGGTAAATATCCAACAGTGGTCCAGTGGAAATATTCAATACCCAACAGAAAACCCTGAGATATAACAGCAATAAAGGTGATGGGGGTGGAACTGCTTCATCTGTAATACAGAGAGCAAAGAAAAGAGGGCTTAGGTTTAGTTTGGTTTTGTGTAATGAAGGGTGATACTGCCATGGGGGTTTGCTCTGTGCTTATGCATCTGTTTGTCTTGGCTCTGCTTCTTCCATGCTCGATCCAAATGTGCTGCCAGGACAGGAAAGTTTAATTACTTGAAGGTGATCCCCTTGGCTCTGGGCTGATGTGATGATGGATGGACTCAGAGCCCATCCTCAGGCCATGTGGAGGTTAATGTTGCTGACCAGCCTAATTAGAGAGATCCACAGACTGCATCTGCAGTTTGGGGAGGATCCTAAGGCAGTGTTTTCCGCAGTTTGGTTTGCCCTGGACACTTTGCTGTTGGAGAACTCTAGTTCAGACTCTGGTTTTGATGGTGGATATCCAGAATTTCTTGGGGAAAACAAAAACAAGTATTTTTTATTCATTATTATAATTTTTCAATATTGGCAGGTTTTAGGAGGAGAGAGAGAGAGAGAAGCTCAGCAGAACTCAGATGTTCTGTGGCCTTAACCAAGGAGCACCCTGAGGTGTGTCACAAGCAGGATCACCAGGATTACCTGGAGTAGAGCACTTTGGGAGTTGGTTGTCCCACAGTCACTGAGGGACAGCCAGGATTGGCAGGTGGAGGCGTAAGCCATGTCCCTGCTTTGCAGCTGGGAGTTACAACCTCCTCCAGCCACATCTGCTTTTCATTTCCTCATTCTATCCCCAAAATCATTGTAAACCCTCATGTTCCCCTGTTTGCTTGTGGGAGCTTCTCTGGGATTCATCTGGGCATTGGAGTTGCATGGACAAATTAGAAAGCAGGTAGTAGAATGTTATTGTTTTGTTTTGTTTTCTTTTTGTTTTTATGTTTAAACCAGAGAAATGGAAAAGGTGGACTTCAAAAATATTATTTTTTAAGTAATGTGACATGTCTAAGATAAACAGAGAGCAAACACTGTGCAGCAGTAGGAATTAGACTCTGGATTCTTACTGTGTGCAACCTGCACTCTCTACCATGTTCAGCCTACCTTCTCAAAACCATCTTTTTGTGGGGAAAATGAACAAAACCTGCTTTACACAAGGAGGCATATAGGTCAGGGAATTTAAATTGCTTGGATTAAAATGCCACAAGACAGGAAATTTTTAACACTGCTTTTATTAACCTTACTGTAACCTGGACGTTAAATGCCAGCTCTGAAAAGGTGAGGTTAATTTCATATTCCAGCAGTGCATTGCTTCCAGGTGAGCCCAAGGGATTGCTGGGTCAGTGCTTAATTTGGCTGTGACTTCATTTAGACCATTTTCCCCTCAGTTTCTCCTGGAGATTTTGTATGGGGCTCTGGCCATGGTTGTACTCAAGATATATCACACTTGAGTTTTTCTCCTGGTTGGATAAGGTTGGTTATCTTGTCACTGAACAAAATGGGATTGGTCCCTGCAAGTTGTCCTTGGCAGTGTTTTCTGGGTATAAATCACCTAATTATAATTTCAATGCTTAGCAATTGTTAAATGATTTTTTTCTAACTTTTTTTTTCTTGGAATTGGGTCTGTAATTTTCTTTGCCCTCCCATCTCTACCACTCACCTGCCTCTGTGCTGCACCAACCAGCTCTTGTGTGGAAAGTCATGAGCCAGTGCTGGCAGTGCTGCCATTGACCTGTCATGGAATTGTGTAGGTGGGAAGAGCCCTCTGAGATCCCCAAGTCCAAGCATTAACCCAGCACTGCCAGGTCCACCACTAAACCATGTCCCCAAGTGCCACATCTACACGCCTTGTAAATCCCTGCAGGAGTGGTGGCTCAGCCACTTCCCTGGGCAGCCTGTTCCAGGGCTTGACAACCCCTTCAGTGAAGATTTTTTTCCCAAATATCCTATCCGAACCTCCTCCTTACAGATGAACCACCCTTCTGTCCTCTCCAATCCTGTTGTCCTCTTTTTCTAGCAGTTCAGGAAAGTGATTTGTCTTTAAAAACACACCATGGAGTTCATGGTTGCCTCCAAGTTTGGCAGAGTCACAGAGCTCACGTGCTCCATGGGAGGGAGATGTTCAGATGTTTGTGACCCCTTTGGTGGGATGGGGCTGGCAGAAGCTCTGTTTTCTGGACAAAACTCACTCCAAAGCTGGGGTACAAACCAGCACCATGGCCTGACCACCACGTGGCCTCACTGCAGCCCCGGGTCTGGTGTCAAACCGTGGGAAAGAATCCACTGCCAGCTCCACACCTGGGTACTGCAATGTGCTGGAGCAGAGAACAAACTCCTGAGTACACAAGGAGTCCCCCTGAGGTTAATTAACTCTGAGCAGGTGGTTAATCCTTTTGCTGTGTTGGGGCCTGAGCACTGCTTTGCTTTTGCAATTGCTTCTTACATTAATTCCAGTACTTGGAATGCTTTGGTGAAGGGAATTTGAAACCCGTGGTCGTTGCAGTGAAAGGCATTGTCCAGAGGGTGTGGTGGGAGGTCCAGGTCTGGTTGTGGCAACTGTTCCTCACTGGGACAGTGAGGAACACTATCCCCAATCATGCATTTAAATGTCCTCAGGAAAGAGTGCTAGAAAGAGTTAAAAACAATGAAAGAAAGCAAGAACAAAATTGTTGAATTTTGGGGGGAGATCTGAAGCTACTATGCAATATTAAGAGCGTTTTTTTCAAAGGCTGAAGTCTCAAACTGAAGAGCTGGACTGGATCACATTCAGTAATTTAAACAAACTGTGCTTTTGGGATGGAGTCCTGTCAAGTGTGGAATTACAGAATCATTAAGGTTGAAAAAGACCTCCAAGATCATCAAGTCCAAGCTTCGAAGAAGGAAGGACTGAAGATGTCCTTCCTCCTGTAGCACCTTTTCTCTGTCATGCTTGGGTGCTTATTCACAAATATTGCCCCAAGGTTACCTCTTGGACTTGTCTCTAATTTAGAAAGCTCTAAACAATAACATGGCTTGTCAAATGTTGTGTAAAACACTTCTGAGAGTCTTAATGACTGGCTTTGGCTTCTAAGTTTTGGGTCCCATCATATTTTCTTGAATTTATGGTCCCATAGAATTTGAGGAGTTGGGTGTCATATTTAATAAGTCATTAGTAAAGTACAAGTTAAAGTCTAAGTACAAACAATACAAAAAAAATCATAATAAGATGATCTCTCTCACTAGACAACGCCAAAAACATTTTTGTGGCATCTACAGAATTATTTTGTATTGTTTCTCTGCTACTGTGCAAAACTTCCAAAAGTTATGTATTTATTTTCTTAGTCCATTTTCACTAGATTTAGAGGATCTTCTCTGCCTTACATCCAGTTCTTGGAGATCTCAGCAGTGATTTAATGAATTAATAAGACTGAACTTAAGAAAATGTATTAAAGAATAATGAACAACATGTTTTATAGCAAAAGGAATTGCCAGGAGAATTAACTTTCATACACAAATTGACTTTGAATCTGTTTGTTTTGAAAACCTATGCCCTATCCCTTCTGGCACTTTTAACATTATAATAAACGTTTTGCTATAATTTCAGTATTTCAGGAATTTAAAGTGGTTATGCATTTATTTATATAACTAGCAAAACCAGAACACACCATTGAAAAAAATAACTATTTTAATGAAATATGTGAGGGTAAGCTGACAACTTCTTAGCAGAAAAAAACCAAACCAAAACAAAAAAAAACAACCAACAAACCAATCCAAAATGTCTTGGGTAAAAATAAACTTTTTTTTTTCTTTACCAATTTTATTTGCTAATCTTGGTTATCCAAAGCAATTTTAATGCAAACATGTAAAACTCATGCTGCTGGTCCCAGTCTTTGACAGAAAATCATAAATCAAAGACACTCACCTTTTCTTAGACATTTCAGCTGGAAACGCATTTAAATATCAGAGCAGCTCAGAACAGCTTGTTTCATTTTCCACTCAATTACAGTGGAATTAGAAGTAGTTTAATAAGATCCTCTGCCCGTAGCCGTCTTGTTGTGTGGGTAGAGGTGCTTTGGTAGGGAAAGCAAAACAGAATGAATGCTGCTGGTGGAGACTGTCCAGTGGAAAATGTCCATGCCCATTGTAGAGGTTTGGAACCAGATGTTTTTTAAGGTGCTTTCCAACCCAGGCCATTCTGTCATTCTGTAATTCCATGAATGTGTTTGTGGTTCCTTTACTTTTCCAATGGGTGCTCAAACCTGGGGCTGCCCTTCTGGGATGTCTTTCCACATGGGTGTATTTTCCTAAAGGAGAGGAGATTGCCCTCTGCTTTCGTTTCAGCTCCTGAAATGAATTAAGCTCTTTTTTTTTATTTTTTTTTCCCTCTTCTGGCTGCTCTTTGAAAAGCTTTTCTTTGTCTTGGAGGCAGAGGAAAGAAAAATTTTATTAACAAAATAAAACTCAGCTACTGCCTCATTCAAACTTTGTACCAGCTCTTGTTTAAGCTGTTCAGACCTGGAAAAAACATCAGTGATTTTAAACTGAAAGAGGGAAGGTTTAGATGAGATGTGAGGAAAAAATTCTTCCCTGTGAGGGTGGAGAGGCCCTGGCACACGTTGCCCAGAGAAGCTGTGGATGCCCCATCCCTGGAAGTGTCCAAGGCCAGGTTGGCCAGGGCATGGCGCAACCTGGGCTAGTGGAAGGTGTCCCTGCCCATGGCAGGGGGGGGAACTGGATGATCTTTAATGTCCCTTCCAACCCAAACCATTCTATGTTTCTGTGATTTTCTGATTGATGCTTCCAAGGTTCTTTAATTCTGTAGATTGAATCCAGTTGTGTTATTTGAATCTTCCTCAGTTTCTCAAGAGCACTTCTCTGGTTAGGAGAGCAGAGCGCTTCTCCAACAAGCCATAAGGGAGTGCTTGGCTCTATTATGAAATTCCTGCAAGTGTCACAAGCCTTCCTCAACATTTTCTACACCACTGGGCTTCCACCTGTGCTCTGTATCCTGTTGTTTCCATTGTGGCAATATCCAGTGCTTGGATAGGATGTGAAGCCTGTTTTTCTTGATCTGTGCCTGCAAAAAAGTCCACCTGAAACAAGATACAGCTGAAGTTGAGCAGTAGGATTGCTGCATGACCTTGTATGAACATCTGTCCGTGTTTGCTGGATGGAGATCCATGGGAAATGGGATGGAGTTGGAGCAACCCTTCTGCTGCTGTTTGCTTTTCCATCAGAGCTGTCTCTACGTGCACATCCCAGTGCTCCCCAGTGTCCTGCTGTGCCAGGCAGATGTGCTGCCAGGATGGTTTCATTCTGAATTCAGGGCTAGAGCTGATCAGAGCTGATTCCAGGTTTGCTGGAATATTTCCATCATCTGGGGTGGTGGTTGCATCCCAGTTTGGTTCATTGAGCTGTCTCCCCAGGGAGAAAGCAGAATCAGCATCCAGACAGGTAAAATACTCTAGCCAGCTTTTTTTCCTGAGGTTCTGCAACTCCTTTCCTGCAATATGAATGGAAGAATCCTCAATCTTCACTGAAAAAGGTGGTGTCCAGGAACAGACTGTCATTTCTAACACAGCTTTATCCACTCCATGTTGCATTTCCTTCTTGGAAAGGTGCTGACACTTTTTATTGCCCTTATGGCTGCTAAAAGGTCATTTTTTCTTTTTTTTTTTTTTTTTTTTTTTTTTTAATTAATGTGCTCGTCAGGAAACCAAATGAGGTTGAAATTGAATTCAGCCTGGTCTGTCCTAGTTTGGATATCCATGTACAGTGGTGCTCTGTCTCCTCCACTATTACTGTAGTAAGCCCAGTACATTTTGGAGTAGACATTCCTGGGCATTGGAAGAAAAGCTACAATATTTTCTGGCAGGAATTTGCTTTGTCCCAAGCATTTCTCAGGTGTGAATCAGACACTGGCACAGCTCAGAGTCTTAGCCCAGGTGAGACTGTGCTACCTCACACTGATCTTTAGCTGCAAACCAAACTTGATGTTAGCTGAATTGCTCCAGAATTATTTTTCTTGGTTTTTGCTGCTGCAGAATTTCCACTTGGGATTTTGGCTGTGAAAGGGAACTAATCCAAAAAGGCTAAAACCTGGGATAAAGTTTAGGAAGGAAAAACATCTCTGTTGCCTGTGCTGGTGTGGTATGGACAGTGAGTGCTGCAGGACATGCTGAGTGAGATGGAACTCTGCATGTGTGAGATATTATTTGTATTAAAAATATTAATATTTAAAGTAATAATAGATAAACTAGCAAAATGCCTGAGCATGAATGCAGCTTGTGGCCTGCCAAGTCTTGGATCTTCTGGAGAGCACATCCATGTCTTGGTCACCTCTGTCACTACTCCATAGTGCAGCCAGGTGCAAATCTCTTTAAATTCCCTGTTTTCTTGTTTCCTTCCCCTCCTATATTTAGTATTGTCCAATTAATTAATTTCTCGAGGATGTAGAATTTCTTAATTGATTAGAAATAAAAGAATTTAGCATCCTCTGTGTGTGAGTGAATTTTCCTTGTTCTCTTTGAAAATGCAAGTGGAGTTTTATGGCATTACCTGCTGCCAGGAAAATGGAGATGGAGATTTTTAGATATTGAAAAAACACATATTTTGGGTTGGGACAAATTTGGAAGGGAACTTTTAAAGGGATGTTTCTTTAAAGGGCAAAATTTAGCAGCCTTTCCCTTTACTTGTTCAGAAGAAAAAGATTTCTTTTGAGAAAAGTGGAAAAAAAACTATCTATGTAATAAGCAAAGTATTCACAAGCATAAGGACTGAATAATGTTAAACAATAAAACCTTTTGCTGTTTTGAAGAGATGGGAAATTCAGAAAGTCTTTTTGTGGATGGGAGACAGAGAGAGTTCTTTTGTGTCTGTGCCCTCAGCTTTCTCTCAGTTTCTCTGGGGTTCAGGTCTGGTGTCCTGCAGAGCAGCTTGGGGGGCCCCCAGATGATGCCTTAAGTTTAGCTTTTATATTTTCCAGGTTTTGTACTGCTTTAGTTTATAACTCTGAACTTCATATAAAGTGTTAACAAGTTCTCCTCACAGTGCAGTTAGACAAAACAATCCTTTTCCAGCCCCAGAACCAAGGACACAGCTTCAGGCCCAAAAAGTATAAACAACAGCACATTGAGGAGAGGAATCTGGAAGGGTGAGACTTCATAACCTGAAGCTGTAATTGGACAATTAACCCCAATGTGTAAATGGACCAAAACTTACAAAAGTGTGAAAACTCGTGACCCACTGTCCATCTTGGGGGGAGCCACAGCCAGGCTCTTGTACTGCCAAAGGTGCATCCTTTGAAGACCTTTTTAATAAATACTAGTATTACTATTTATTAGTAATCTATTAATAAATAGTAATATTACTATTATCTACTATATTATCCTTGAGATATCTACTTTATTCCTTTAACTCTGTCTGGCAGCCTCTCCAGGCATCACAGACAATAGTCCTGGTGTTCCCAGACTGAACAATAGCTGAACAGTTCTAAAAAACTTTTGGCTTCAGCTAACTAGAAAAAACCTAGCTAAAAAGCAAAGGAGAGCTGTCTCCCACTGCCCATGCTGCAGACAACACAGTCTGTGAGAAGGAATGTGTGGGAGAAAGTGCAGTTTCTGAAAACAAACTCTGTGCTTCTTTTACCCCCCCTTTGCTCGTGAAACCAGTTATAAAGGTGCAGAATTTAACATCCAGCATAAACAGAACAGACAGTTGGGGATCCAGACATCATACAGTCACCCTGGGACAATCCTAGTTGTGGATTTCTGTTCTGCAGCCCTACTCTAAGGATGTGTTTATTTGCAGAACATACACAAATCTCACTTCTGTACATAATGGAGGGGTGGGCACAGCTGACCCAAATACATATAACACAAACAGGATTTGAATGGAGAGGAAAAAAAATCAACAAAAAACAAAGAATAAAGCTTTTATCCATGCTGGCAGTCCAGAAATATTATTTCTGAATATCTCTTCTTCCAGGTGACGTTGGCTTGGAGACTGGCACTGGCAGCCAGAAGTGGACAGGGATTAAAGATCAACAGTGGGGAAGGACTTGACAGATGTAAGCAGGTAGATTGGGGATTAGGGTGAATTAGTGTGGATGGAAAGCATTTAGGACCGAGGAAGGATTTTAAATTGGATGTTAGGCTGTATGCATTGCAGATCTTCCCCAAATTTCTCTGTTATACTCAGATATTAATGGTTGGGCATTATGAGCATGTTCAGTGGCTGTTGGTGTGGCTGAGGGTAGTGGTGCTGGTTGTGGTGGAAGAAGCAGCTTAAAGAGGTTCTGTGATGTACAAATGATTGTGTAAGTGTTTCTAAAACCAATTTCCCGTTATTTCCTGATCCCAAGCTGGAAACAAGTTTTGGGGATATCGCTGTGTTTCTTACCTTTTTTTCTGGCTGCTGAGGGCTGCAATGCGATGATGATACTATTTTTTTTTTTTTCTATATAAACACATCCTAAGTACATTAAAAATTCTTTAATTCCTTCTAAAGCCAATATTTTTAGTGGAAATCAAGATTGGATTGGTAGGCAGGTGATTCTTGGGAGGTACAGTACCAGGATTAAAATAATCCCAATGGGCTTTTTTACAGTTTATGTCCTATTTTCAGAATCTCTTTAAGGTCAGACCTCACAGATCTCCAGGCACCTGATGATGCAGCTGTGGGTGTGGGAGTGGATAGTCCAAGGCCTCCTTTCTGCTCTGGAATGTTTTTTAAGGACCTCTTGAAATTTCAACCAATGTGGGGTTTGTTGGTTTTTGGGGTTGTTGTGTTTTTTTTGTTGTTTGGTTGGTTTGTTTTGGTTTTTTGGTTGTTTTGTTTTGGGTTTTTTTGGTGTTTTTTACAGCCAGTCAAACCTGGTTGTTCCTAAACCCCTTGATGCCCAGCAATGTGCTAAAGTGGAATCTTTCCCATGGATACTTCTGTGTGTTTGGCCATTCCTTGCCTTGAAATCTTCACCCGGAGATTTGGGAGTGGATTTTCAGAGAATGTTCCATGCATGTGAATGCATAGAGCATTATTTGCTTAGGTGGGGAATTCTGGTTTGTTGTGGGGTTTTTTGTTTTGTTTTGTTTTGTTTTTTTCTCTAAATGCTTTTCTCAGGTCCTTAGTTGAGAGCAGAAGAATGAAGAGCTGATCACAGCCATACTGCATAAAATACAAAGTTCTCTCTTCCTTCTCCTCTCCTAACAGAGATACAGAAATAGAAACAGGGATACAGCTGGCAAAGTAAAGGGACAAAGTTATCTAAAGAAGCTTTTTTGAAGTCATAAATCCATCTAAAGGTTTTTTAAGTCATAAATCCATCTTTTGGAGCTGGGAATAGCACTTGTCTTGAACTTGGCATGTAAAACAGGTCTGTTGTGTATGAAGCTGCGTGGAAGCAAGACCACTGGGAACCATCCCATTCTCCCCCAAAAAGGAGGTTTTGAAGGGAAAAACCAGTCCTGTGAGTCTGGAAATTTCAGACCTCCTATACTTTTCCACATGTGTGGAGGCAACCAAAGTGATGGGCCAAGCAAAATAAGATTTCTGTATCACTTTCTTCCACTCCTTCCTTCGAGTTCTTTTTTATTATTATTTTCACTTCTGCAAGATGGTGTAAAGCAGAGATTTAGAAAGAGTGTTTGCTGTAAAATACAGTTTGTAAAGAACTTGGGTTTATGCCAAAATGCAGCAAAAAAAGCCCTTTATTGCAATCCTTTAGTAGTCTTTTTTTTAGATTTATTTCCGGTACTGCAGGAGTTAAGCAGGTGGGGAAAGAGGAGATGTCTGCTGCTTTTCCTGGAGTGCTTTACCAGCCAGGCTGTAGCCAGATGGCTGGGACTGAACAATACACAGATAATTCCAAGCCAGGATCTAACAACAATAAAATTACTAAAAGTATGCAGGATGTGCATACCTGGGGGGGATGGATGTGCAGTGTGTGTGTGTGTGTGTGTGTTTTGAAATATAATTTGGAGGTTTCAGTCGTATTGTCATTCCTTTTATAGTCTTACTGCTCAACTAAAGTGCTGTCAATTCATACTTTTAAATTTTGGATCTATTAACACAATTTCAGTATTTTCAGTGATTTTCCAAATTTTTTTTTTTTGTTCTCCATGAGGTTTTCACATTTATTGCTCATAAGTGAAGAAGAAAGCAGGCCATATTTATATCCTGAGAGGGAGAACAAGTTTATCTTTCNGACTGAACAATACACAGATAATTCCAAGCCAGGATCTAACAACAATAAAATCACTAAAAGTATGCAGGATGTGCATACCTGGGGGGGATGGATGTGCAGTGTGTGTGTGTGTGTGTGTGTTTTGAAATATAATTTGGAGGTTTCAGTCGTATTGTCATTCCTTTTATAGTCTTACTGCTCAACCAAAATGCTGTTCATACTTTTAAATTTTGGATCTATTAACACAATTTCAGTATTTTCAGTGATTTTCCAATTTTTTTTTTGTTTTGTTTTCCATGGGGTTTTCACATTTATTGTTCATTAGTGAAGAAGAAAGCAGGCCATATTTATATCCTGAGAGGGAGAACAAGTTTATCTTTATGTACAATAAGAAAATAGCCACTGTGGCAAACAAGAGCTTTCTTTTGGGAGCCTGAAATTCCTGGAGATTAGAGAGGTTGGGCCACTTTGTATTTGGGGAATACCTGGCACCCTCTGCTCCCACAAGATGTGGGGTGTTAATTGACTTGTTAGTGTGTCTTATGGCAATGCTTCTTTTTCCCTCCATACGCTCAGATTTGACTTGGTAAGAATCCAACATTTTCTATTTCATATTATTTTCTATGTCATAATATNGAGAGAGGGGATGAGGACAAGGCCAGCATTTCAGCGTCACCGTAGACAGTGGCAGTGCCTGTCTGCAGTAGAAAGCCTTAGAAAAGCTCCTGGTGGCATCTCTCCTCCTTGGCATTTGCATCACGGCGGCTGTGAGTCAGGCAGGAGGGGTTCCCTGCCCACGGCTGGGGCTTTCAGTGCTGGAACACCCTGTGAATTCCTCTTCTTGGCCGAAAACAAAAGCCAGCCTTGCTTTTGGGGAGAAATGCTGGGTATTCCTCTTGATTTGCTGTCCCTCTGTTTCCTATTTCTAAAAATCCCACCCCCTCCATATCCAATGGTTTAGACACAGCAGGGATTCAGCTTTATTCCCCTTGCCATCTTTTTCTTTCTAAGTTTTCCCCAGTTGTTTTCATCCTCCATCTCTCAGTCTCTCTCTTGCTCCTGCTGCTTTCCTTGACCAGGTTTCCCAAAGTGAAGGCAATGACATTGTTTATTACATTGTTTTTTGTGCTGTATAAATACTTTCCCTAGTTTAGCACGAGCATATTTATGTCCACGTCCTGGTTGGTGCAGAGGGAGGAATGGCCTCGTGCTCAAACCCAGCCCTGACCCTGAAATCCCCTGGAGCTCCAGCTCTGATCTGCATTTGCATGGGAAGGATGGGCACAGCTCTCAACCACCTTCCTGGGCATTCTGTTTCAATGCTTGACAACCATTTTGGTGAAGAAATTTTTCCTAAAATCAAATCTAACCTTCTCTTGGGGCAAGGCGAGGCTTTTTCCTCTTGTCTTGTCTCTTTTTCCTTGGGAGCAGAGCCCAAACCCTGCCTGGTTCCACCCTCCTGTCAGGGAGTTGTAGAGAGTGAGAAGGTTCCCCCTGAGCCTCCTCCAGCCTGAACATCCCTCCAGATCATTAATAAAGATATTAAATAGGATTGTCCCCAGTACTGAGCCACTTCTGACCAGCCACCACCTGGATTTAACTCCATGCACCACCAGCCAGTTTTTTACACAGAAATCCTGTCTAATCCATGAGCAGCCAGTTCCTCCAGGAGAATGCTGTGGGAAGCAGTGTCAAAGGCTCTACTAAAGGATCCTCATGTGTGTCTTGCTTCCTCGGCATGAGAGAGGGGAGGGAGGAGAGCATTATCACCATTTCCTTGGAAGGTTTTCTTTCCTGCCCAGCCTGCAGACAGGTCAGCGATCAGGAGACCAAGTGAAGAGTCAGGAGAGTTTGTCTGCTGTTAAATTTCTTCTACTGTTCTTTTACAAGTCATATTTATTTGCCTGGGATGATTTTTTAGAGCTGATTTGCCTTTCAACAGTCACTGTGTCAGATCGAAGTGAAGCAGGGAAGGAGGGGAAACCTCTACAGTGAGTCAGAAAACCAAGATGACTTAGTGGCTGCTGGTCCTAAAGGGTTTTAATGCAGACACCCTGAGAAACACTTCAAGGAGCAAAGATGTCAGATTCCAGCATGAGAAGCAGCTCAGTTCCTGGGAGGAGGCTCTAACAGGCCTTTTAATGACCCCCAGTGGCCGAGATCAGTTTTATCTGCAGCTTGGCAGGAACACATGCCCACGGATGAAAGGCTTTGCAGCAAAAGTCGTGCACAGGACTTGGCCAAGTGCCGGGAAACAACGTGGTGATTAACCCAAACCTGGGACCCAACTGGAGTTTCCTTGTGGCAGTGCTGGTTCCTGGGCTGCAGCATGTGAATGCTTCCTCCTGGGCTCGAGCTTGGCTTCCTCTGGCTGTGCCTGCACTTAGGAGATCAAAAAATAGATCAGAATATTGGCTTTGCTTTCTGGGAGGAGCGCCACAAGATTTGAAGATGCAATCATTTAAAAAGAAACAAATTTGTGTTGGTGGGCTCTAATGCAGGAGCTGTTCTGCACCTTTTTTTTTCTTTTTCTTTCTTTTCGTTTTCATTTTCCTTTTTTTTTAATATACTTGATAACTGGACTTCAGTGCTTCAGAGGAAATCTGAAGCTAATTCTCCATTTGGACGTTCTGGTAGGCTAAATGCTTTGATTTTTTTTAGACAGGATGTTTATATTTCCACGTTTAAAGTTAGAAAAGGTAGAATGCTTATTGATACCTGCATTGATGCCAAACTTGTGACTGCTCTGCTCACAGATAACTTGTAAAACTTGCTGCTTCAGGATTGAAAACTACATTTGAGCTGGAGCATTGAGGCATGAGAAGCAGATCAAGTGCTTGAGTGTATTTGTAGACACCTTGATTTTCCTTCATGCACATTTTCCTTCCTTGCACACATGAGGGTGCTTATAACACAAGGCTCTGTAATTACGTATTTTGATGCTAAGCTATGTGGATAGTTTAGTTTTTATGCTTGGACATATATTGTTTGGGGCTTTTTTTGGTTGGTTGCTCCCAAGTTGGTCCAGCTACCCATCAATGAGTGAAAGTTGCTGTGGGACAGCATCACCATGGCCAAAAATTCATCTGAGCACAAAGAGGGACCAATTATTTCTGTCACCCCCCAAAGAATATACACAGCTCTAATGGTTGTGGTAAAGGGTAAGGAGATTAAACCCTTCTCCTTCAAGGTATTATAAAAAACTCCTAAAAAATGAAGGCTTTGACAGACCATTCCCTTGTAGGTTACCTTTCCATTTTGTAACTTCTCCAGAGGTCCCGGAGGGAGGTGTTGGAACATGAATTTCTTTCCTGATCCATTGGCTCAGGTCTTGTATAATACCTGTACTTGCCTTGGGAAAAAAAAAAAATATATTTGGAGAAAAGTCTTCCAAATTTTCTGCTGGAATAAGTTTTGGAAGGGAAGGAGTATAAAGAGGATAAAGAATCAGTGGATGTCTGTAGAACAGTACTGTATAAATTCAGGGAGATGAGGGACAAAAAAAGAAAAATCGTCTCCTACAGATGTGGTTACAATACCTGATTGGGACTTTATGAATGAATGAACAGATTCAGAGAATCTGTAGAATTATTTGGGCTGAAAGGCACCTCAATGATCATTCAAAAATCCAGTTCCAACCCCCTGCCATGGGCAGAGACACCTTCCACTATCCCACGTTGCTCCAAGCCTCATCCAACCTGGCCTTAGAGACTTCCAGGGATGGGGCAGCCACAGCTTCTCTGAGCTTCTTCCTGAGACTGGAGCAGGAATATATCACTGACCTTGTCAATAGGAAAACAAGACCATCGTGGAACAGAGCAGAGTGCTCCTTTGGGCACGATCTCCTGACTTTCCTGGTGATTGCATTTTATGCAGGATCAAATACTGACTGTCTTTTGAAGCTTCCATAGTAATTCTTCAAGGTCAACTTCTTGTGCTCCAGAAAGGATCCAGCTGAATGGTGAATTCTGCTTGATTGAAATCTGCAAAGCAGAACCCTTGTCCTTGCCTCTGCAGTGACATTATTTTGCTCTGGGATTTTTGGAAAGGGTACACAAAAATGGATTGTAATATAGCAGGCATGTTTGATGTCTTAAATCCCAAACTATTAACTCAATTAATGGTGTAGGCTCTTAACACCTTTCCCCACTTATGAGCTACTTTGCGTGAGACTGGAAAATGATGCTGCTTCACCTTTCCTGGCCTTGTTGAGGCAGAAATTTGTGCTTTTTTAGACCATATTAATTATTTCCCCCTCAAAGTCCTGATCAGTCTTTGATGGAGAGCTCCATATGAGCTTTTAGGTCTGGGCTTAAGCAGCTCTCTTGCCTCATGCCAGGGGCAGCTGCACTTAGCCAGTGTGTGTAGAGGTACATTTGTAGATACACAAACCAAATTCCACTTTCTCAGTATTTCAAGGGTATTTTAAGGGGTTAGTGAGGTTTTTTCCCCACTGTTAAGGTGGGTAATATAATTATGCACTCTTTTTATCTCCAGTGTTACTGTCCACTGACACAACCAGCATAGTAATGTGCAAGTGTTTGTTCTTTTAGGGGTATACTGGTGCAGAAAGAGATGCACAATTGTTCTATTTGATTTGATGTTTGTGTGGAAAAAGGGGATGATGAGATGGTTTAGCTGCCATCTGACGTGGACAGTAAATTCTGTTTGAGCAGTGCAGTGGTGTGTCACTGAAAATAAGCTATTTGGAGTGGGTGATTCCTTAATCAGATGCTTTTAGATAGTTCCAAAGTGTTCAGATTAGATGTGAAGCTTTTCTGAAAATATATGGGGCCCAGAAGTCCCCCAGTCCTTCAATAAGAAGGTCTCCATCTTTCCTCCACAGGAAGAAGAGATGTGGGAATTGTAGAAACTTGTTTTTCCCTAGTGTTCAGGAAAACACTGGAGTTGGATACCTCAAGGTCTTGCTTCAGACCTGACACTGATTCCTTCACCATTACCGCGCAAAAATCTGACACACCACTTCTTTCTGTAATGATGTTGGTAATTTGTGTTACACATTGCTCTTTTCTTTGTAATTTGAAGCATTTCGAGGATCTTGCTGTGATTACAGAAACTGCAAAGAAATAACTTTTTGTTTCCAAGCTGTCAGACAAGGAAGGAGGAAAAATCTCACCATCTTCTTCTTTGGATCAAAATGCTGGTAAAGGATGGGGGAAGAGCTGGGGTGTCCAGTGTCCTTCCAGACATTTTGCCTCTTGTTAATTCCCTCACTCCCGAGTGCATTTCATCATCGTAAAGGTCTCATTGCAGATTTTGCTTTGAGTGCTAAAAGCTTTGCTCCCCTTTGCCTTCCTCCATGATTTAAAAGCCCCAGATGCTGATACATCTCTGAGACAGAATCTATTACACTTTTCCTGCCAAGCAGAGCTCTGGCACTTGCTTTATTTCCCTCCTCCTAACACTCAATTTGCTCTTTGTCAGTGCTCAGCTGGCCCCATTGCTGAGCACCAGCAGGGCTCTCTCCATGCACTGCTTCCTATTGGCTGTCTCCTTCTTAATTTAATTATCCATTTCTAATGGATATTTAATGTCTGAGCTGAATTTACAGCACCAAGGTCTTCATGCCCCTTCTGTTTCTCCAGAAGTGTTTTGGAGAGGACACAATTGACCACCACTTGTGCCATGGAGAAGAGCTGTTCTCCAGGGTGGAAAATGCCTTTATTGGTGTTTTGTCTTCTATTTTTCCTGGGATGTGGATGCTGGTGAATTCACTTGTGTGTACTGAGCTTCCTACCAGTTTGTAGCAATTGCCAATTTTCCTTCTTTGTTGACAAACTATGAGATGTGTTGAGAATGTCTTTGTCCACTTGGATCTATTCAGGTGTAAGAAGGTTGCCCAGAGAAGTTGTGGACTCCCCATCGCTGAAGGTGTTCAAGACCAGGCTGGATGGGGCTTGGAGCAACCTGGTCTAGTGAATGACATCCCTGTCTGTGGCAGGGGTTGGAATGAGATGATCTTTGAGGTTCCTTCCAATCCAAACCATTCTGTGATTCAATGATTGTTGTGTGGTGTGATGCAGGGATAACTTGGCCTGGGATTCATAATGGAAGACAGAGGAGCCTTCAAATGTCTGAAAAAGAGACTAAGACAGCAAGACCTCTTGCTGCTGGCCTTCTAACATATTGACAGATACCAACTGCAGTGCATCATCTCTTCCCTCTCTCATCTTTTGTCCCACATTAAGTGAAAGTAATGGCAAAGAAGAAATTTCTCAGGCATGAAACCTTGTGTGCCCATGTTCTATAGGGTTAAAACAAACAAAAACAGAAATAAAAAGTGATAGCTATTTGCTTTCTGGGAAATTTCTTGCTTTCACTTCACAGCTTCAGCTGGGAAATTTGAATGTAGTTCAAAAGTGGAAAAATAGTTTTCTCAGAGGAAACTTATGGCATCTGCCATAAGATGGGAAACGAGTAAATAAAAACTGTTAATATTTATGTGAACACCAGTTCCCAAAGCTAATGGAGGGGAATCAGTATTCTTTCCCTGGAAAGTAGGGATTAAATCTGTCTCTGTCATCCCTTTTCAGCTGTAATTCTGGTGCATTTATTCATTACTTTATATTTTCAGAAAGACTTACACTTCCAAGGTGTGTTTTCCCACCACAGAGGAACAGGCAGTGAAAACAGAGGAGGACAGGTGGTGCTGTCTTTTGGGAAGGCAAGGACAGAAGAGATCTTGCTGATGTTTAAGGTGTGCTGTTGTGACACTGGGGTTTGGTAAAGCAAAGCCTGGGGGTGCAATATGTGTGATCTGTTCCACCAGGTATTTCCTGGACCATAGAGTGGATTTAGCTGAATTCCTCTGGAGGGAATTACTGTTTCTCTCTCCCAGTATAACTGATACCTGTGTACTGAAAATAAGTCTTCCTTCTTTTCAAGGACAGCTGCAGTGAAGGGAGCTCAGGGATGAATTTACTCTTCTATCACCTCCAGTGCTTCTCTACAGCAAGAGGGGGTGGAAGGATATATATTTTTCTTTTACTTTTCAAATACTATTTATGTGGGCTGTAAATATGCTCAGCAGCATTTTTTAACTCTTAAGAAAACCAAGGGTGTTAAGCACTCAACCAAAGCAAGGCACTGTGTTGCAAATGCATCTCTCCCTCTGGAGAGAAGGGAACAGGGGAATAAGTGGCTTTATGAGAAGCAGTATCAAGTCACTTTGTGCACTTTGCTGGAGGGTTGCTGTAAGAGATGGCAGAGCCTACAGCTCTCACTCTTTTTTCATGTCTTTAGCCACTGGAGAGGATAATTCAGTACATTCTCCTAAAAGGGCACGAGGCTCTGTGAGCCACCAGCTCAGCTGCCCGTTTAGGATGGCTGGATTTAGTTTAGTGCTGATCCTAAGCTAATACTGGCAGGGCTATTTAGCTCACCCTGTCCTGGTGTGGTGGCCACCCTTCAATCTGTGTCTGGCAGGCTTTGTCTCCTGGGTGGATGGGGCTTTGGGCTGTCTGCTCTAGTGGAAGGTGTCCCTGCCCAAGACCCCACTACCCAGGGGGAGTAGGAATGAGGTGATCTTGATGATCCTTTCCAACTGAAACCATCCTGTGGTCCTGTGATTTTTTGTGTATTGTAAGGAAAGAAGAGGAGAAGGTAAGAAAAGTGACCAGACAGTTCCCTCACAGTCTGTACCAGTGCTGATAATTCAGTCCTTGCCTATGAAGCCTCCAGAGGATTCCGTGGAGCTGGGCAGGGTTCTTCCCCATGTTTCAGCAATGCAAAAAAATGGTTACACACTAATCACAAGAATCTGAAAAAAAACCCCATATATATATATATATATATATATATATAAAAGAGGCAAAAAGAACAGCTAAATTTTTGGTGTTTAATTTATTTTCAGCACTGAGGGAAGAAAATTTGCTGCTACTTGCAATTTGCCCACACCAGAAAAATGCAAATAAATATATGTACTTGTAGAATCATAGAGTGGTTTGGATTGGAAGG
>WAAE01011247.1:52039-102015 GCA_013400495.1 Nicator chloris | reverse complement strand
GAGAAGGTAAGAAAAGTGACCAGACAGTTCCCTCACAGTCTGTACCAGTGCTGATAATTCAGTCCTTGCCTGTGAAGCCTCCAGAGGATTCCGTGGAGCTGGGCAGGGTTCTTCCCCATGTTTCAGCAATGCAAAAAAATGGTTACACACTAATCACAAGAATCTGAAAAAAAACCCCATATATATATATATATATATATATATATAAAAGAGGCAAAAAGGACAGCTAAATTTTTGGTGTTTAATTTATTTTCAGCACTGAGGGAAGAAAATTTGCTGCTACTTGCAATTTGCCCACACCAGAAAAATGCAAATAAATATATGTACTTGTAGAATCATAGAGTGGTTTGGATTGGAAGGAACCTTAAAAATCATCTCATTCCACCCCCCTACCATGGGCAGGGACACCTTCCACTGGATCAGGTTGCTCAGAGCTCCATCCAACCTGGCCTTGAATACTTCCAGGGATGGGGCAACCTGTGCCAGGACCTCACCACCCTCCCAGGGAAGAATTCCTTTCTAATATCTAACCTGAATCTCTCCTCTTTTAGTTTAAAATGTTCATTCCTTTCCTTATCAGTGTCTGCACATGTAAAAAGTTCCTCTCCCTCTTTCCTATAAGCCTCCTTTAATACTGAATGCACATATTTGGGTCTATCAGATGTAAGTATTATATTTAGAAAGCTTTGTTCTTTGCTCAGAAGGACAGGTAGGGCTTAAATGTGCTCAAAATAGAGGTCTTTCATTTCTTCCTAACTGTAATTTCCAGGAGAGGGTTGTATATGTCTCCAAGCACACCAGAGTGGTGTGAGCATAATTTCCATTTGGAGGAAACAGGATTCATGGACTGGATGAAAAAGACAGGCCTGGCTGCCTGAAAGGAATAAAACACCACAGTGCTGAACACCTGCCTTTCATCCCATCCATTTGTTTCGGGGCTCCAGCCCTGCTTCACACCCTCCTGAGCTGGTGATTCTTGGAGGAGCTGTTAATAGACATATATGTCTATTAATATCATATATGTCTGTGGGACCAGGGCCATCCCAGACAAGCAGATTTAATTACACTCCTGGCAAGTTCATGTCCTGGGCTTGAACAAAGAAACATCCAGACTGGGCTCTTGTGGGGAGGAAGGGTTTAATCGTGCCTTTTGTGTGCCTGATGGAGCGTCAGGGAGCAGTTCACCCCCAGCACTGGTGCAAAAACGGTGATTAATAAAATTATAACCGTTTATCTACTAATGCTAGGGTTTAACCAGGCTGGTTGTGCCTTTCCATGATTCAGGAGATGGTGCAATTATTTTCATGTATGCGAAACTCGGATAACATGACAGCTCGACTGCTTACTCTCTGGTGCAGATATAATTATATGAAATGTCGAGTTAGTTGAAGAAGTACTTGGGGAAACCCCTACCTCTGTCAAGCAGGAGTATGCCGAGTGTTTCGGAAGACAACTTGTACCTTACTATTAAAAAAAAATCAGGCCAGAAAGCAGCACTGTGTGCTGTGCAATGCATCTTGAGCATTATAATAAATCTTGAATTATAGTAAAATTGAAGCAAAAGATGTGATTTTTTTTAATATATTTTGGAAGACAAATAAAACAGCTTTGTGTTGTTCTTGGTATATATCACAGATGCCTTTTTATTCTGCCTATTTTATTCTCAAATATGGCAAATAAAGGTGGAATCAGGACTTTGGTTGGGGTGAAAAGGTGTAGTTAACTCTTCTCACAGATCTCTCTCAGATCTAATGCAGATCTGCTGCCTCAAGGAAATGGACTTCTGATTTAGAAGAAAGGCCTGGGTGAATATAAGGAATGGATGTGCTCTTTGCTGAGATCAAAGGGTGTGGGGCTTTGTGCCCTTGAAGGCTTTGAGGCACAGGGAAGCCACACCAAGTGGAACAAGTTGCTGTGGTTTCTCCAGTGAGCCTGATGCAAATATGAGAGAAAACCCACACACCTAAATCTTTCACAAGTAAAAACAAAGTGTAAGCGAGGCAGATTTATCTGGGTTTGTTGTTGGCTGAGAGCACATTGGTTTCATGGGTTGGGCTGTCTGCTCTAGTTGTGCATTGCAGTCATCAAAACAGTGACACCAAGAATTCAGTCTAAAAGTGCACAGGCTACTCTGCAAACACCCCCACTGACCCTGATTTTCCAAGAGTGGTTATTAAAGTTTAGATGTGTGTCTGTGGTGAGATTACTAAATTTCAGATGTATTTTATGCTTGGATATAGCCCTGTTCAAGATGTGGATGGCGCCCAGGTCGCATCCTTCTGCAAGAGCCAGGAGATTCCAGCAGCCTCCAGAAGTTTACTTTTGATGCAAACTACTTTTGAGATGCAAAATATTTGGAAATCTCTTTTGAACACAAGGCTGGATTTAGCAACATCCTTGTGGTATTATTGGATCAACAAGCACTTTGCTCACCAGTGTCATAAGAGTGTTTGAAGAAATAATTGGCTGCTATTTTGGGGTACAGCTTAAGGAGAAAAATGTTAATACGAAGTGAGGAACTTTGTCAGTATTTAAGAAATACTTTGCCAGACTTGGGAAGATAAGTGTCATGTTAAGAAGAACAGACAATAGTTCTTTTACTAATTATGGACAAAGACTTCCTGAATTTTAAGAAAGCTATCTAGAAAAAGGAAAAATACTTTTACATAGGCATTGAGACTATTTTCGGTAGTCTTTGAATAACAGTTTTGCCTTCTTGGTAGTTTTCTGCAAGATCAGTAATGTCTGGATGGAGACTAAATACAAGGAATAGCTGCAACTTGATTAATGGTGGAATTCTGCATATGTCCTGATATGACATCCAGCCAGGGTTAGATGGGGCCCTGAGCAACCTGATCCAGTGAATGACATCCCTGCCCATGGCGGGGGTTGGAACCTGATGATCTCTAAGGTCCATTCCATCCCAAACCATTCCATGATTCTACTCTTCCATGAGGCAAAGGTGATGACGAGGCTTGTCAGCGTGCAGGGATGTTCTCTGTGCAGTATTGCAGGCCCTAAGACCAGTTCTAGATGGATCTTGGAGGTCTTTTCCAACCTTAATGGTTCTGTGCTATTCCTGTCCAGTCAAACCTCTGGAAAAGATGTCACAAATTCTACTGGTAAGGGAAGAGGGGTGTTTTTCATAACAAGCCACTGATACCATTGCTGCTCCTCTGAAGGCTCAGATTTATTTTGGGGAGCTGAGAAGCCCAAGTTGCTTTTTCTCAGACCTTTGGTAGACATCCAAAGTCAATCTTCCAGTTCCTAAAGGGAATCTACAAGAAAGCTGAAGAGGGACATTTACAAGCTCATGTGGTGATAAGACAAGAGGGGTGGCTTGAAATTGAGAGAGGCCAGGTTTAGATTGGATATTAGGAAGAAATCCTTCCCTGGGAGGGTGGTGAGGCCCTGGCACAGGTTGCCCAGAAAAGCTGTGGCTGTCACACCCCTGGAAATGTTCAAGGCCAGGTTGGATGGGGCTTGGAGCAACCTGGGACAGTGGAAGGTGTTCCTGCCCATGGCAGAGAGTTGGAATTGGGTGATCTTTAATGTCCCTACCAACCCAAACCATTCAGTGATTTATTCTATTTAACAAATTCTGAAAAATGTTGCAATAGAAAGGATCAACAGTCTCTTCTGGTTTAAAATATTGGGTTCTTCATCATAACACAGAAATTTAAGGTGAGTTGTTTAAGACTCTGTAATAAGAATGAATTTGTCTTCCTGGACTTGTGCAGGAGTTTGAGAGGGAAACTTCAGTTCTATAAATCAGGGTTAATTTGACCCATTTATGAGAAAGTAAGTTATTTGTAGGAGCACAATGCACATCAGTCTTGTTTCTGCCAGCAAAAGGTGTTCCCAGCAGAGAAGGTGCCTTTTGCAGGTCTGGTCTCAAGTGGTGCAGGAGTCGATGTGCTCGTCATTGAGAGCTGCTGGGGTCATTTCTGCTGCTGGGTCTGTGTGGGAGGTTGCTGTTCTCCCTCTCCTTACAGTTCTTAAATCATGAACAAACAGCTCTTTTTGTTTGTTACCTCCTTTAATACATGTGAGGTGTTGTGAATCAGTTCCCAAAACTGGCATTGCAGAGCATTTCTGTGGGTACATAATTCTACAGCATGGATATGTGATTTTTCACCCCTTTGTTTGTCATGCATTTTCTGGTTTTGTGAATTTGTTTAGGTGCAATTCCCTGGAACACTGTATTAAAGCTCCTGTCTCTAGTCCTATACACCCTGGCAGGACTTTTGATTGGGCTGAGTCATCCTCCCAGCCTGTGCCTATGACCAGCATCGTGGAATTCAGCCTATTTGTACAGGCAGCTTCAGGGAGATAAAAACTGCTCTGAAGCAGAAAAGAAGAAAAAAAACAAAGCAAAGCAAAACAAAACAACTTTTTAAAGTCTGAGGTGATGGGCAAACCTATCAAAAAAGTATTTTTCAACTCTGAAGTAATGTGAAATCCTTGTAAAAAAATCAAAGTTTTTTTTTTTTTGTGCTTAGGTTATGCATACATAATTATTTCATAGGTAATCACTTGAGTTCAATCAATGAAGCACAAAAGAAACTCTACAATTTCTATTATCTACTTTCCCTCTGAGCTCTTTCACTCCTTTTCCCATCAGGTCAGCTTTCATAGCAGCTGAGCACCTGGTTAATACCTTTAGATATTTCAAGCCACGTCTGGGGCCTGTGTGTTTCAAACACCTCTGCTCCCACAGCAGTGGACATTTCCAACTTTGCTTTTGTTCTGGCACTTGGAGAACTCATGGTGAGCACTTCCACAGGCTTGATGTGCATTTTGGACAGGCCTGCAAACCCTTGGAGGAGGCTGGGAGTTTGGTGTGCTCATCACTGCCATGCTCCATAGTTAATGGAATGACTCCCAAATGATGTAATTTTGGGCTCAGACTGACCTCAGAGAAATTTTGCCCTGTTTTCATATGTGGAGTCCAGCTCAGATCTGGAGGTTGCTCTCTGCCAACTGAGCACTGTAACCTGTGTTGTCCTAAAGGACCAATAAAAAAGATTTTATATTAATATTTTTGGCAGTGACTGGCATCACCCATCAGCCCAGGGGGAAAACCAGTGTGTGATGCCAGTGTTTGATTTAGTGCTGGTGAGTCAGAGCCTTTAATTCTCTCTGCTACATCTCCCTCTGTAAATTAGGGATAATTATGGCCTTCCTCACAATTCTGAGGTATATTGGAAAGTGAGGTTTGGATATATATTTTGTTTTTCAGACACGGATGTTTTAAGATTAGAATGTCCACCTCCTTATTCTCGTCATTCCTGCAATTGTAGGTGTTGCATTTTCCAGTAAGCCATGCTGGCAGTCTCTGTGGGTTTTGTTGTTTGGGGAAGGGTATCTCCCTTAAAGGGAGGCATTCCTGGGAAGGTTTTGGGCAGAATCTGATGTGGAAAGGCTGCTGTCATGTTCCTGGGATGGTGGTAGCATCATGGAATGGTTTGGGTGGGAAGGGACCTTAAAGATCAATTCATTCCAGCTCCCTGACACTTTCCACTACCCCAGGTTGCCCCAAGCCCCATCCAACCTTGCTTTGAACAATTCCAGGGATGGGGCAGCCACAGCTTCATGGGCAACCTGTACCAGGGCCTCACCACCTTCACAGTAAATTCAATTTATTCTAAAATCTAATCTAAGTCTCTGCTTTCTTTTTGCTTTTTTTTTTTTTTTTTTTAAGTTTCTGCCTTTTAATTTATGACTAAAAGCATAGGCACACTGATAAAGACAAGGCGGTGATTCTGTCTGCCTTGGTGATTTTAAGCATTTAATTAATCAAATTAATTGCTTTCAAATTCTTTACTATTGACAGAGAAAAATAAACCTTTCCTTGTTGTTATTGCATTTATTCTCTTGTGACAGAAGAACCTTAACCTTGTCTACTTTTATATATATATATATATTTAATATTAATATTTGTTCTTTGGATCCAGCGGTAGAGTTCACCTTCATGTCAGGTGCAGGTCCTTCTGAGAGACCTAGTCAGGAGGAAGATAGCCTGCCTGTATCTGAGGAATTCAGCAGGGATGAGCTGGCTCCAGCAGATCCCTTTCAAAGGCAGCAGCAGCAGGACCTCCAGTCCTGCAGAGCCGTCTGTCCTCAAGGTGGAAATTTAATGTTCCACAGCGCTTTCCTTTCCATTAAGCACAGCCCATAAAGGTACTGGAGTGGTACTGGCTGGGGTGGGTTGACACTGGCTGCANGGGCCTCACCACCTTCACAGTAAATTCAATTTATTCTAAAATCTAATCTAAGTCTCTGCTTTCTTTTTGCCTTTTTTTTTTTTTTTTTTTTTTTTTTAAGTTTCTGCCTTTTAATTTATGACTAAAAGCATAGGCACACTGATAAAGACAAGGCGGTGATTCTGTCTGCCTTGGTGATTTTAAGCATTTAATTAATCAAATTAATTGCTTTCAAATTCTTTACTATTGACAGAGAAAAATAAACCTTTCCTTGTTGTTATTGCATTTATTCTCTTGTGACAGAAGAACCTTAACCTTGTCTACTTTTATATATATATATATTTAATATTAATATTTGTTCTTTGGATCCAGCGGTAGAGTTCACCTTCATGTCAGGTGCAGGTCCTTCTGAGAGACCTAGTCAGGAGGAAGATAGCCTGCCTGTATCTGAGGAATTCAGCAGGGATGAGCTGGCTCCAGCAGATCCCTTTCAAAGGCAGCAGCAGCAGGACCTCCAGTCCTGCAGAGCCGTCTGTCCTCAAGGTGGAAATTTAATGTTCCACAGCGCTTTCCTTTCCATTAAGCACAGCCCATAAAGGTACTGGAGTGGTACTGGCTGGGGTGGGTTGACACTGGCTGCATGCCAGGCTCCCACCAAACCTCTTTCTCACTCCCCTCTTCAACTGGAAAAAATAAATATTTGAAATGGTCTTGGTTTGATATAAGGGCAAGGAGAGAATTTCTGTCGTAGGCGAAACAGTCTCAACTTAGGGAAAACGAATTTAACATTGCCATTCAAAAGTCAGGTTAGGGTCATGAGAAACAAAAACAAATCTTCAAACACCTTCCCACTACACGTCCCTTCCTCCCAGGCTCAACTTCACTCAGTATTTTTTTTTACTTCCTCCCCTCTAGTGGTGTGGGAGCACAGGGAATGGGGTTTATGGTCAGTTCATCACAAGTTGTCTCTCCTGCTCCCTCCTCAAGGTTTGGGCTTCTTACACTCCTTTCCTGCTTCAGCATGAGGTCCCTCCCATGCCAGACAGTCCTCCATGAACATTTCCAACATCAGTCTTTCCCATGGGCTGTGGTTTCCATGAACTGCTCCAAGGTGGGTCCCTCCCATGGGATGCAGTCCTTCAGGAAGAGGCTGCTTCAGCGAGGATCTGTCATGGGGTCACAATTCCTGCCAGCAAACCTGCTCCAGCCTGGGCTTCTCATGGAGCTCAGCCCCTTTCAGACCTCCCCTTGTACCAGTGTGGGATTTTCCATGGGCTGCAGGTGGGTCTGTGCTCCCCCCTGTATTTCTGTGGGGAGGATCAACATGGGGAGGATCAACATCCTCACCATGGGGAGGATCAACATCCAAGAGATGCTCAGCTGAGAGCAGTGAAGCTGGGCCCTGCTGACCTTTATTTGGTGACCCCAGACAGTGGCATTGTGGTGGGATAATATGATTTATCAGGAAGAAGCCTTTAGACAAGCATGAACAGAAGATCAGCTCCAAATAATGCCATGGTGCAGAGTTTGATTTTTCCCTTTGCTTTCAGCTCTCCTCTGCCACCCACTCAGTGTCCTTCGAGCTCTAAGTGCCAGGAGCTGAGTAATGCTCTGGTGTTTATCCCTCGTTATGCCATAATCAAAAGTGGTTTTGGTTGAATGAATGTGGAATTTAAGTTCTCATCAGAGACCTGAGTCATCTGGGCCTCCCTCAAAGTCTTCTCATTTGCACCATCTCATGTTCACGTGTTGGTTTCAGTAAGTAGACAGTATTTCACCGTATAGGAAGGACATAAAGCTGTCATCAGGATTCCAAATGAGGGCCACAAAGATGGGGAAGGGTCTGGAGGTGAAGCCCTTCAGCCTGAAGAGGAGACTGAGGGGAGACTTCATTGTGGTCTTCAGCACCCTCATGAGGGGAAGACGAGGGGCAGGCACTGATCTCTTCTCTGTGGTGACGGTGACAGGACCTGAGGAATTTGAAATTGTCTGAAATTCTCTCTGGGGAGGTTTAGGTTGGGTATCAGGGAAAGTTTCTTCACCCAGAGGGTGGCTGGGCACTGGAACAGCTCCCCAGGGCAGTGCTCACAGCTCCAAGCCTGACAGAGCTCAGGCACAGGGTGGGATTGCTGGGACTGTCCCGTGCAATGAGTTGGACTTGATGGTCCTGCAGGTTCCTCCCAGCTCAGGATATTCTGTGATTCCATGACCCCCTTCTTGGCAGGATCCGACATGGTAGAGGCCTCCCCTCCATTTGTTTATTTGTTGCCATTTTTACACAGGCACTGCTGTTTTGCCATACAGTGACAAGGGTGGGATGGGATAAAGTGGCTCAGACAGCTCAGAAAAGGAAGATTACCTTTGCAGAATGCTTATTATTTGATTCTTTAGCCAGGCAAGAATTGTCATTTGGAGAGAGAGACAAGAAAGATGTTATCAGCAAAACTGACTTGTTTTTTTACTTTTATCCTCTCCTCTGTCAGAATAAAATGAATGTCTTTCCTTGAAGAAATATGTATTTTTCTTGATTTCTAGAGGATAAACTTGAAGTTTAATTAGATTCAGTGATGCAGCATTATTTCTCATCTTCTGATCACTTTAATTAAATTATTGCAAGGATTGGAAAGTATTAATCTAGTGATTGGAAAAGTGAGCAAGCGCTTGGGAAGTTTTGTGCAGTGATTCTCACCTTGAAGCAAATTCTCTGTAACCATACGTGGCTCCATAATTCTGTTTTCCTGACTAATAATCTGCTAATAATCTGTTTCTCTGGGTTATTCAGAAGATGGTATAATACCTAGAAGTGTGTGAAACATGTAAGACATTATGGAAATTATGTTCTACATTCATCAGAATGACATGTACATTAAAAACTCAACAATTTCATTAACAGCACACTGAATTTTCATGAGAAATTTGGAGGTTTTAGCAAAGATTTAACAGCAGGTGCTTTTAATGTTCTTGCTTTGTAGGACATCTCAGGAAAATACTTACATTGAAACAGAAATCTGCTATAAAATGTATTTTATGTGTATCTATAGCCACACCACATCTATCTAACTACTGTAAGGTGAAGAATTATCACTAATATTCTAATGGTAACAAATGTGCAGAGGAAGTTAGATATTTTTCTTTAATTTACCTGCTTTGATATTCATAAAATAAAGTGTTAGGTTTTGGGGGGATCTTTGATATTTTTTCATGTGTTTTTATTTTGATTGTGGGCTGAAGTTTGTTTGTTTGGTTAGTTATTTGGGGGTTTTTTGTTGTTTTTTTTTTGTTTTTTTTTCCTTTTAAGCAGCAAGGGATGAACAAGTCCCTACTACTTCATACTGCTGAAGTTTCAGTCTATGTGGCTGAATACTCTTATGGTGCATCCTGCTGTTGAATCTGCCCTATATGTGTTAAAACCACTGAAACTAAGGGCAGTATCTCCAGGGATTTCTAGGTTTATCACAATATAGAGCCTGAGAGCCTGTGCAATGCCTGGCTGTGTGCTCACCCAAACCAATTTGCCATGGTTTTCTTTTCAGCCTTTCACAGATTCTTGTGTATATTGGTAGGGCACATGGCTGGCACAGCACTAGAGCAATGGTATAGTGCAGATTTCTATTTTATGGATACCATGTAATGCAAAATTATTCATCTTGGTTCCATTAATAATAATAATAATAATAATAATAACAATAATAATAATAACAATAGTAATAATAATAAATGCATTATTGGTGGCATTTGTCTTGATATATTTTCTGCTGAACTCAAACTCCCATGGTTTCACTTGCTTTCCCTCATCTCTTATGAGCAACTCTGTGTTGTGCTAGAGGCAGATTTTGTCTCTCCCAAAGGAAACTGTAGCTCACAGAAAAAAATCAACGGCTTCACTTGTCTCAGTGAAAGGGAGCTGCACCTGTAAATGAATTATTTGATATCTATTGATGTCAGATGCCAGGAAACATTTATTAGTATTGATTTGGACTAAACACATCTGCAAGGGCTGTTCCCTCCAAGCCCTTTGCTGTTTTCCACTGGCAGTGGCAGGTGCCATGGACATCCTGCCCTCACTGATGTGCAGCCAGGTGGGAATAAAAAGCTGTGGGGCAGCACTGGGAAGTTTTCATCCCTCTGCTGCAGCTGGCATCAGCTCATTCTCTTGAGCAGGTTGCCTGCCAGTGGATTTCCTGCACGGACTTTCCTCCTGAGCTGCGTTCACGTGGGCATGATGGACAGACTGGCTTGGCACAGCAACACCTTCCCAGCAAGGGGGCTGGGTTGTGCTGTGCAGCCCAATTGAGGTGTAGGAATAGGGGGATGCATTGTCCATGAAGGAAACTGCCTAATCTTGGAAGAGAATGAATGGGATCATTGCCTAATGCTCACGTTGGCGCACAAAGGACCGTTTCCCTCCAGACATGGCAATGGGGCAGTGGCCTTTCCCCTGTCCCCACCCCGAGGCTCCCTGGCAGGGCTGGGAGCTGCCTCTCAGACAGATTGATGGCTCTGTCCTGTCCTCAAATCAGGCTCGAGTCAAAGTTGCTTCATTGACTTAACCGTAGCGCGAGTGTTGCCAAATCTAATACGTGGGAATTAAATGGCAATTATCCATTTATTTGAGCTGGCTTCTTCCTCCCTCTGTGTTTCAGCTCGCTCTCAGCTTGCAGGGAGCTCTCCTAATTGAATGCTGCTCAGTGCTGCGCTGCCAGCTCTGGCTGGGTGGAGGGACAGGGGCAGCTCTTTGTGGGAAATGGATTTGTAGAGAATTCTCAAAGCCTGACAGAAGGCTCACATGGAATGCATCTGTATGCAAACTCTGAGATGAGATATGCTGACTTAGAAAGGCCACGGGACAGGACAGAGGTTGTTGAGAGAGAAATGGAACTAGAAACAAGTTTCAAATGATGGCCTTGCAAATAGACTAGATACTTTGGAGAAATAGAACTATGGAAAATGCATTGTGGTAGGACCTACGAGGGATAATTTTAGATGATTGGCTTTAAGGCATTAGTAGCATTGTGTGGCAAAAGCTGATAGGCCAAAACACCCTTATAATGTAATTAGGAAATGGTTTGGCTTCTGATTGTGATGGCGTGAATTGTAACATCTGTACTGTCTCACCCTTCTCATGAGGCTAAAAATGGAACAAAAGTTTTTAAAATGCCTCTCAGTAGCCCCTTCTCTGGGTCAGAAAAAGGCAAAATCTGACAAAATCTGAGAGAGGAGAAAGGCTGTCCAGACCAACCTGAAGGGACTTGGAGCACTTCCAGAGCCACATCTGGTGTGAACATCCTGACTCGGGAAGATTTCCCTTGTGCTGCTCTCCACAGCTCAGGTGTGTCTTCCATCCCTCATCTGAGGTGAGCTGTGTCTGAAAGAAAATTGCCCTCCATGAGATGGGTCAAGAGGTGGAGCAGTCAGATGAGAGTTTAGCAAGGAACAGGAAATATTTGCAGGCTTTTTAGAGCATCCTTAGAGGTTTCCTCTTAGGAGACCAGCATTTGATATGCATATTTGTGTGCTGGAGCCTGGGCTGTACCAGGGCTCTGTATTTAGGCTGTCCAACACTGGCACAGCTGAGATCTGACCTGGCTTCAGATGCCAGCAAGGGTTCCAGAGGTCTTCTGTGTCACTGTGTGTCTCAGAGCTCACCAGCTGCCAAAAGTTGTTTTCTAGCACTACGGAAATGCACCCAGGGAATGTGGGACTATGTCTCCATACATGGAGCAAATGCATTTTTTTAAAATTATAAAATCCTAGAATGACCTGGGATTTTAAATATCATCCAGTTCCAACCCCCTGCCATGGGCAGGGGCACTTTCCACTATCCCAGGTTGCTGCAAGCCTTGTCCAGCCTGGCCTTGGACACTTCCAGGGATGGGGCAGCCATCACTTCTCTGGGCAACCTATTCGTACCCAATGATCAATATCATAGAATCATAGATTTTTTAAGATTGGAAAAGACCTTCAAGTCCAATCATAAACCCAACCCTGCCAAATGCACCCCAAAACCATGCCCCAAAGTATCATCAATAGGGAAACAGGGTATGAACAAAACACTCCTCAAAAACTGCATATTGCAACCTTCTGAGTAAAAATTTACATTTTGATGAAAGAGGAAAAGAATGATAATGAATTATTAACAAGATGAATCTTGCTAATGGCCTTTGAGCTTTGTTTTAAAACAAGCCAACTACTGTTTGAGAAGCCTCCAACTTTTTCATGGTGGCACAAGATTTTTAACTTTCCATGTCTGTGAAGCTTGTTTTATTTTTTTTTAAATATTTTTACAATATTTCAAGACAATGGCATAGAAGTCCCCAGACATAGTTCCAACCCATTTAGATAGAGAGTGCTTTTAGTGACGCTAAGATGCTCCTTTTAAAAGTGTTGTTTTCCACCTACTCAGACAGCCTATAGGTGCAAAATTTACTGGAAGTTTTGAAATTCTGTTATTTAGCCATCTTGGGTGAAAATGCGTCTAACCTTGGCATTAACAGTTAAATGGCATTATATATTTTTTTCTGGCATCCATTTCAGCTCTCACAATCATGGATTTTAAAGCTGGAAGGAATCATGAGATTATTTTGTCAGTCTTTTTGAATTACCTGTATGCAAAGAACTTCCTGCAGTATTATTCAATGTGTATTCAGCTCCTTGCATCATCCTTGCAACTGGGACCCAAAGCTGCTATTCCCTCTGAGTCTGGCAAGCAGGATGACAGAGATTTTCCAGCCTCCATAGAAATAGGGGCAGGATTCCAGTGGAGAAGGGGGAGAATTTCAGGTGTTGCAGAGTCAGGACCAGGACTCAGGACCATTGCCCTGCTCTTGCCCGCAGCCTGCACACATCGTGGCCCACGGTCTGGGAAGGTCCTGTGTTCCTTCTGTTTGCAAAAATAACCCCAAATCTCCTGTGTGGTGGCCCAGAGACCAGAGTGGTTCTGCTTCATGGTGCTGTGGCTGCCTGCTGTGGGTCTGCAGGGAGGGAAGGGGACACAGAAGGGGCCATTGTGGGTTTTACAATGCACCAAACCAGCAAACAGCCTTGGCTTGGCTGTGGCTGGGAACATTTTCCTGGGATCATAGAACCATGGAATCCATAAGGTTGGAAAAGACCTCAAAGATTATCTAGTCCAACCTTTGATCAAATACCACTATGGCCACGTTGACCAGTTTTTTTAACTCTTTTGGCAATGGTGGCTCCACCACTGCCTTGGGCAGCATAGGCAATGCTTAACCACTCTTTCAGTGAAGAAATGTTTTGTACTATCTGATCTGAGCCTCCTTTGGTGATCCTTGAGGCCTTTTCCCATTGTTCTATCATGAGTTTCCTGGAAGTCCAACCCCCACCTCACCACCACACCTGCCTTCAGGCAGTTGTAGAGAGCAGTGAGGTCTCCCCTGAGCCCCCTTTTTTCCAGACTAAACATCCCCAGTACCCAGCAGCAGTTGGTGGATGCAACTGCCCAGCAAGCTCATCTTGCCTTGTTTAAATATTTAGGAGCAGAAGTGGTGTGGGATTTGGTAGATCAAAATTCTCTTGCTCTGGAGCAACATCAATAGCAGATGGTCCAAAGCACCATGTACTCTGCTGTTATAAATCTCAACCTGTATAAATTTACCCCAGGCTTGTTCCTGTAGGTCTCGTGCCATTGCACTGCAAACAGATCCACAGTCACAGTGCTCAGCATGTTGGCTGATATTTTGGTTATTTTGTGTGTATCTGGTCTTTGACTAAGCACAGGTGACTGAGAGGTGTGTGCAAGTTTGCACCTGTGTGTGCCTATATGGGGTTTTGTTTCTTTTTTTATGACTTGGGACTGCTAGACAGTGAGAAAAAAAAACCAAAACAATTAGCTTTCTTGTTAATGTCTAGTGGCATCAGTACAGAGAATTTCCTCCTGAATATTCATGCTTTCCCCCCCCCAGACATGCAGGCAGCACCTTTCTGACAAAGACACATTTTAGAGATGTAATTCTCCTTACAAATTGCTTTTCTCTCTTGGTGTGCTCTAATTATAGAAGCCTTGGCAGTGTTTGTGCAGGCACGGAGGTGGCGGCAGGAATTTCTGATAAAATCAACTCACTCAAAGGAACTGCTGCTGACTGCTCGGGCTGCTGGGTACAATGAACTGGAGGAGAAGTGCTCATTGACCTCCTCACGTCTCTGGGGGAGGTTAAACCATCTCAAGTGTGGAATTAGCACAGTGCAGGGAGTGGGATATGGGAATGAGTGAGGCTGCCAAACTCCCGTTTACGCCTGTTTTCGGGAAAATCACCTGATGCTGAACTTTCCAACCAGGCTGTGAACTCGTTGGAGCTGGATGGGTGTTAGAGGGTCATCCCCACCTTCTTGACAAGCCTTCAAGAGCCTCAAGATGTCTTTTCTTTGTGTCCAGTAGGAGATATTTTCTGGTTTTGGGAGGTATTGGCGACTGTGACTTTTACATACCCAGTGTGGTTTTCTCAGTGCTCTCCTTGACTTCGTTCATCCAGTGCAGAGCAGCAGTGGAGAATTTGACCTGCAAAGCACCTCCTTCCCCAGTAGATCTATGTGTCCCACCTAGTCTACATGATCTTTCTCGTGGCTGCCCAGTGGGGTGGTGCAGGGATAACACCTGGGAGCTGAAACATGATGGGAAACCTGTGGGAGGCAACTTCTGACCACTTAAGGATCCATGGTTGCCTCCAAAAAGCACCATTTTACCTGTTTGAGCAGCAGTGTAGCACATGCCCTGCAGATTGTTTTGCTGCCAGTCCTCTCTGGACAGGGATTTGGAAGGAGGAAAGGCAGGATGTGGCCACAAAGGAATCACAGAATCATCAAGGCTGGGAAAGACCTTCGAGATCATCAAATCCTACCTTTGACTAGAAAATCATGGCACCCCTGCTCCTTGGATCTTCATCACTGTTCATTTTAAGGAAGAAGAGGAATGGTCTGTTGAGGAGCTGTAGAATGGTGGAAGGTTGGGAGAAACCTCTGGAGTTCATAAAGTCCAAGATCTCCGCCCAAGCAGGACCAGATGGATGGGTGGGCAGAAGTTTGCTGTAGATGAACACAGGCCCTGGGGTTGCACCATCCTGGCAACAGAGAGAGAGGCAGTTTTGGAGACCCCTTAGTTTCAACCTTCTCTTCCTAAGAAGCAGCAAAGAAGGATTTTTTTTTTTTTCTTTTCCCCAGGGAGGAATTTGACACGTCTCAGTCTCTCTGAGCTGCTTTGTGAGCTCTGCATGGCAGCAGCTGCTGCTGACTTCAAAAGTGGTGGGTGGGAAAAGCAAGTGAGAGGCTGAAGGGATGAAGAAAATGAAAAGGAGGCAAAAAGATGTAAAAGGACTCCTAGAATAGGTTGGATTGGAAGAGACTTTAAAGATCATCTGGCTCCAATCCCCTGCCTTTGACAGGGACTCCTTCCACTAGACCAGGTTGCTCAGAGCCCCATCCAGCTGTCTGTGAACACTTCCAGGGATGGGGACACCCACAACTTCCAGGGATGGGGTATCCCCAGACTCACATCCAAGATAGGTTCCCATTAGGTGGCCACTACTGGCCACCTAATGAGAACCTTTTCACCTTCGTGGGTGAATGAGACCCCTGTCCCTAGCAGAGGCTGTCCTCACCTTTTGTCCCCACCATTTAATGCTGGTGGATGCAAAACCAGCACAAGGGAACGTGGTGGAGCAGGCATTGGGCAGCAATCCTTTCTGATGGAGCATTGTATTTTCTTATTGCAATCCCAATGTTGACAAAAATCCAGAGAGCCATTGCTGGCAACACCCTGCTCACGTATTCACATTTACTATTGATAGAGGTGTGCACAGAAGGGAATGATTGTAGGTTTGCTGGAAATCAGCATTTGATAGGCAGTAGGTGTGGGAAAGGGTTTTCTCTGACCTCTGCTGCAGCAGCATGCCCACAGAAGCTGTGGCTGTCCTGTCCATGGAAGTGTCCAAGGCCAGGTTGGTGAGGCCTGAACCAACCTGGTCTGGTGGAAGGTGTCCCTGCCCATGGCATGGAGTTGGAACTGGATGAGTTTTAAAGTCCATTCCAACTCAAACCATTCCATGATTTTGTGGTTCTATCACTTGCCATGGAATAAGTGTCAGAAAATTCCTGTAGCACTTGGCAAGAACGTTTGAAGACAGGCTATAGGAGGAAAAGAGACATGAAATTGTTCAAAATGGAATTTCTTGGATTTTTGACAGAATGACTTCCCTGACCCTTAAATGATTATTTGCCTTGGGATTGCTTGACATTTTCCAAAGGAACTAAACCTCCTGTGGAAGTTGCACTTCTGCTTGAGCTTTGCTCTTGGAGCCAAAACCTTTCAGATGTATTTTTGTTTCAGCACTTTGCTATCTCTTGTACATGCATTTATACATTTTTCTCTGCATGAGCAGTGGTGCTGGTACTCAAGGGGGTGATATAAATTATTTTTATTTACTTTTTAAGCTTTTCCTTCTTATGGCTGCCAATTATGTTTAGAACTTACCTGCAAATCGAAAAAAAACACAACAAAAAACAAAAGGAGAGTTGCTCTAACTGAAGTATTTGGGGAAAACCCTCTTTTTTTTCCTAATTTCCTTGTTATTTGGGTTGTTTTAATATGGGCAAATTATGAGAACACAATATTTCCGTTCAAAATGTCAAAACATTTCCCTTTGAAAGGTTGTAAGGGGTTGCTTCAACTGTGGAAAAGGGAGGAAGAAAAAAAAAACAACTTTCAGCTGAAACCAGCTTACTGGGTTTGGCATTTGTATCTGTTGATCTAAACCAGAATGCTTCAGCTAATAAACCAGTTGTCTAAAAAAATTAACTCAGCCTTTTCTTCATCAGTTTCCTGCCACTTCCACTTACTCATACTCATCAGTATCACAGTGCTGTGGAATTTTTTTTTTTAGGCAAATACTTCAAGCCGTGTCTCAGTTTTATTTTGAAAGAAAGGGAGAAAGTCTGCGTTCAAGTACATAATAGAGTCTGTTCAATTAAGATGAAGAGCAAAATCTGGTCTGCAGATATTTAATGACTCATGCTGAGAAGGAGAAACCGAGCAAAGTTCTGCTGAATTAAGCAGTGAAAAAAGCCACTTTTTGTCTTGCAGCTGAAGGCACAGTTGACCCTGAGGATGGGTCAGTCCTCCTGAACATGAGGACTGATCCCCAGTGCAATGTGAATGCTGCTGGTTTACCCATGAGGAAGGGATGTTTTTGCTTTACAAAGGTGCAGAGGGCAATGTAATAATGTCTAATTAGTGCTAACACCCATAAAGTCCTTTTCTTTTGTGTGCAAGTGTGGGCATAAAGTTCATTGTCCACATCACACATGGAGGAACTACATTTCTTCTGTAGCTTTGCATAAACTTGTAATGAACTTCTCTTTTATCTGAATTTTATTTTTTAGCTCTGTCTTCTTAGGGCTGTGTTGCTGTGATGGGTTAGATGTTTCCTTGCACAGTAACAGGTCTGTGAGATTACTTTTCATAAGGGTGTGTAGAGGACAAGGGAGAATGGCTTTAGATTAGATATGAGTAAGAAATACTTTGCTGTGAGGATGCTGAGGCACTGGAACAGGTTGCCCAGAGAAACTGTGGCTGCTGGAAGTGTTCAAGGCCAGGTTGGATGGGGCTTGGAACAACCTGGGATAGTGGAAGGTGTCCCTGCCCATGGCAGGGGGTTGGAAGAAGAAAATTTTTGTCATTCCCTCCAACCCAAATCATTCTGCAACTCAATCTCTGTGCCTGAAACCATCTGTGGAACAGCAAAGTATTTTTTTCTATGTAATCCATGGCAGTAAGGCAATGTTCTCCTCTACTCCTCCATTTGTGGATGGGGATGGTCTGTTCCTGAGTGGATGTGCCTCTGTGTACAAAAAATAAAAGACTAATTCTGTCTTGTTTCCCCACATTGACCACTTCACCATGATGAACAGTAAAAGGGCTCCCCAGTAACTTGGTCAGGGTCAGAGAAATCAAAATTTGATCCATGTGAATCCCAGGGAGAAGCAGCTGAGCCTATGCTTTCCTTACTAATTTTTCCTTTCCAGGGAATAACTGCAGCAGTAGCTGTGTAACAAGAATCAGGACATTTTATGGCCATTGTTACAACCTCTGCTCACCAGCTGCAGATTCCATAAGCTGTGGGTGACCAGATCTGCATAAAATGTCCCACAGAAACAAGCCCAGGAGACTTCCAGAAGCTCTGGCAGATGGCACTTCATCTTCCTGAACGACGTATGGGGTCTGGTACATATGGATTATAAAACCCTGTATAGGTTTTATGATTTCTTCCAAAAGAGCTGATTCCTGGAGCCAGATGGTTTCTATTATGGTTAATCTTAAGCAAACAAGAGTAATTTTCCTTCCTCCATTCAGTAATGCTGAGAAGGTATATAAAGTATTATGCATAAATTAGCAGTATACTTTTCTTATTTAAACATGTAGGTAAAGATTCCCAATAAATGGCAAGGGGTGTATTAACCTTTTTCATTTATTTTTAAAATGTCTAATGAGTTACCTTGCTCTTTTTTTCTCTTTCTTTGATGGAGAGTTGGAGCTCTCCAGAAGAGGAGGGTGCATCAGTTGGAACTTTGAGCTGGGAAATCTACTCCAGCATTTCCAACATTACCTGTGCACAAACCTGTTTTTTTCTGTAGATGGGTGCTAGCTGCCACACTGCTCCATTGCTATTTTCCATTGCATCCACTTTGTCTCTGTTTCAGTCATTTCTGCTGCCCTGTCATCCCACATCTCTCATCTCTCCAGGGCTTTTAGTTTGTGAAAACTCTTCATGCAGGTCTCAGTGACACTGCAAGGTCTCGCTGAGATTTTTGGTTTTACTTACTGTGGGAGCAATTTGTTTTCTGTGTCCTTGAAATGGCCTGAAATTTTAGTTATGAAGGAAGTTATGAAGGGGAAGGAAATAGGAAGAAAAGGCATTTTCTACACTTGAAATTCTACAGCCTTGTGCTGCAACAAGTGTTGACTCTGGAGCAAACTTGAGGGTCCAGCATCGCATTTACAAGGAATGTAGAAATATCCATTTACCTGGATCATGGAATGATTTGGGTTGGAAAGGACCTTAAATCATCCAATTCCAACTCCTGCCATGGACAGGGACACATTCCAGTGTCCCAGACTGCTCCAAGCCCCATCCAGCCTGGCCTGGGACACTTCCAGGGATGGAGCATTCACAGTGTCCCATCCCAATGGGATGTGTTTGTTCAGCTGGAAATCTCTGGCAAGGTAATATTTTCTAGGATTTCTCTGTTTTGTTCATGGGGCTGTTTTTTTTTTTCTGTTACCACTCATTTGCATCACATGGACTTAATCAGAAAAAAAAAAAATCATCTCCATCTTGTCATTAATAGCCTGAATCTTTAAAAAGATATTTTCTAAGGCAATTAGTGCTGAGTTCATTAATAAGACCAGAAGAGAGGCTGATTAAGTGCCAGTTTAAAAATAAAACCAGTGTTTTGTGATTTATATCACCAATAAAATTTTAAATAACGGCGTTTCAAAAATATTTGGATTCTTCATCTTTTTTGCTAGCTGTTTTCACGTTACACTCCCAGCAGCTCGGGCAGTAAGTGCAGGATTAATCATTTCCACTTTGCTTTTCCAGTCAATTCCTTTACATTTTCACATCCTGTTGGTGCTGTTGTTTGTGTTTGCATTAACACAGGACTGCAGACTATCCCAAGACTATGGCAGTACAAGAAAAGCTTGCTTTCACTCAGGTTTTATTTATATCCTCTTACAGCATCAATATTAAAAAATGAAACAACCAAATACCTTTAATTGATTATTTTTTAATGACTTAGCTATTCTTTAAAAAATACAAGCAGACACTGCCTTAATTCTTGCTTTTGCCACTGCTTTGGAGCATGAAGGAGGGAATGTGATTAGACTTTTCATCTTGGAAAGCAAGAAGGAATAGGATTTAATAGGGAAATTTCAGAAATTAATTGGTATTTTCCAGTACATTGATTTATTTCAACCAAAAATGAATTGTCCTTTTAACTCTATCCTAATCCACTGCCAGCAAAAATTAAAAAAAAACCAAAAACAAAGTGATTTTTTTCGTGTAGAAGGGACTTAACTGCGTCTTGGTGACGCATCAGAATTATGCAAAACCTTTTAAAGTTTGTCTCCCTGTTGTTTAAATATGGAGAAAAACTCTTAATTGTAAAACTGTCCAACCAAAACCAAAATTTACACACTGCCAGAATTAGCAGCTTCTAAATCCATGCCCAGCTCTGCTCTGCATTTGTTCTTCATAAAATTTTGCTTAAAACCTGAAGTCTATTTTGCATTTAACCATCACTGTAAATCAACTTTTCCCCTAATTCTCGCATCTGGAGAAGAGCACTGCAGCCCATGTGGATTCCTGTGGTGAGAGTGGGAGTTCTCTGAATTACTTTGTTCTGTTTACAGAGGTTTGAGCAGGTGAAACAGGGCTGAGGATCCCACCAGCTCCTTTCCCATGGGCTGCCAGCCTTGCCTGACCTTCAAATCACTTTTAGCCATCGTGTTGCCTCCATGAAGTGATGGGCTCTTTATTTTGGTAACAGCCTTGTGAGTCTCTGACATTTCCTTCTACTAAATCAACAAGAGCTGCTGTTTTTCTTGTAGAAATTAGAAGGCAATGTGTTTGGTTGTGGTTTTTTTTTCCATGCTGCTTGTTTTTCTGCTTTTAGGGTTTTTTTTCCTTGCTGCCTAAACAGGAGCACAGGATGAGAACAGGTATTTCTGGCAGCATTAATGCAGGTGTAGAGAATATCAGGTTTTTTACTGAAGGCTGCTGTTACATACATCTTTAACAAGCTTGAGAAGAAAAAAGTGAGAAGCACAAACTGTCACTCGCTGCCGGGAAAAAAAATCTGATCTATTTCTAGCGGTCTTTCAAAAGTAAGGGACTTGTTAATAATAAATTGAAATAAACTCTTTGGGTAGTAATGTAGCAAAGTTTGTTGGCTGGTTGGTTGGGACTTTTGTCTTGACTTCTGTTGGGTGTTTTACTCCTCATCATGAGTTGGAAGCAGCATCTCTGCTTCATCTGACCCCTTTGCTTTTACAAGGGAGTGTAGCTCACCTTCTGTGTGACACCTTGTGCCAAGAACCTTCTCTTGTACTGTTTCTGATCCTCTCTGGGATTTCTCTGCTCCTGTACTTGCTGATTTTCCAGGATTTTGATCACGGATTTGCCGTTCCCTTGCAAAGTCCCCCTCCAGAACTGGGGCGAATTTGGGAAGGGCTGCTAATTGCTCACGTCTGGGCATGTAGGACATGTGATGCTCCCCAGGGAGGAGCCTCTCCACTTGGCCCAGAGTCAGTGCATGGTCTGGCAGAGTGTTTGTCTCAGGGTTGGCTCTAGGAGCAACCTCTCTGTGTGGACAGTTTGGATATTTCTCTTTATTTCCTTAATGCCACCTGGGTGGGTTTGGGAGGCTGTTTTTGACTACTTACTACTGTTGTGAGAAAGTTGGTGATGTGCCCTCAGACACATGGACCCAAAATGGTTTGGCAAAGCTGAAAATGAGTTGTCATCACATTTCTCTGTCTGTGCTGTCCTGGACATACCAGGTGAGCTGCTCTTCACTAGAGAGCCTTTTCTTCTTCAGTTTGTTATTACCATACATCCTAAGGAAGGAAACCAAAGTGAAGGAAAATATTTTAACCAGAAATAATGCAAAGCAAATCTGACTGAATCTTGATTGCACTGTAAAAAGATAATTAATCATAGAACCACAGAATGGCTTGGGTTGGATGGGACCTTCAAAATCATCTTGTTCCACCCCACCTGCCATGAGCAGTGACACCTTCCACTAGACCAGGTTGTTCAGGGTCCCCTCCAACTTTCCCAAGGTGTTCCCTTGGGGAGAGGAGGAGAAGGCAAGGACTTTACTACCTAGCACCTCTCCCTTTTACATGGGTGGGATGAAACCTGTTCTTCCAGCTAAGAAGAATTTTACCTTCAGGTAAAACTTCATTTCTAAAACTAGGAAAAGAGTATTTTGTATGTTTGGGAGAACTTGGACAAATCAGGAAGATGATTAAAAAAGGGGAAAAAAAAAAAAAAGAACAGGAGTTTATAAGTGTTAATGCAAACAGAGACCTTGAGTTAACCCACAGGGAATTGAGTTCTTGGACACACTGACCCCGCTGTGGGAGGAAGGGTTTGAGGGAGGATTGGTGCAAACACCAGCTTCATCCCAGTTTTTACACCTGTAATTGCATAGGTGCCCCCTCTTTGTGCTGTGGCCGTGCTGTGGAGACCCAGGGCTTTTGGACAAATCTGTAGCAAAGAGCCTCAGAGCTTTTCCATGTGAAACAGCCCCACATTTTACAATGCTGATGAAAATCACATTGCCTGATGAGTGTGATTTTTGCTTACATTTCCTTTTGTCACTTATTTCACTCAAATTTCATCAGCAGGAAATAAAAACCTCCCAAGCTTGCACGCCAGGAGCAAATTCACATTACACATGGTGCTGCTTCTTTCATTCTCTTCCATTTCCTTTTCTATTTTAAGCTCGCTGTTTTGAGGAAAAGAACTTTGTTCAAACACATCCTTGGCCAATCCTTTCTGTCCTGGTGTTTATTGAAGCTCTTTTTGACCAGTTTCAACAGGAGAGCAGAGGTGATGAGGAGAATCAAAGTTCCTGTGGTTTACATGAAAGGGGAAGGCAGTGGAAGACTGAAACAGTGTTCTGGCAGTGGAAGAGACAAAGGGCTGTGTGGAACATGGGATCAGACACCAGACAATCCACAGGCAGGAACATCCTGGGAAGCTGTTGAGTGCTGGGCACTAAAGGACTTGTCTGGGGTGGGTGTAAGTGTCTGTGCCTCCACCACTTCTTGCTTGTTTTCTTTAGCATTTTCTTCCTCACGTGACAATCTGCTTCTTTCTCTTTACTCTTTCTTCTCCTTGGCATCCTTCACCTTCTTCCACCTTTTAGCTTTTGTGCCAACTGTTGTGGAAAAACTAAAATACAGACATGAATTTACCATTTTTTCTCCAGAGCCAATCTCTTTTCCCCTCTGGCCAGCAGCCAAAAATCAATCTCTTCCTCTCCCCTGAGTTCATTTCCCAGTGCCAGAGGCACATGGCTCTCATTGTGGATCTCAGTCTTCAATAAGGAATTATTCTATTGGATAATGCTATGAAAAGGGGGGAATTGAAGCTTTGCAATGGCTCCAGTGGTCCTGGAGGAGGGAAGAGGGTGCTGGATGGGTGAGGCTCATCCATTCAGCTCAGCTGTGAAAGGGTTAAGCCACAGGGCTGGGTGTGGTGGGCTGATCCATTCCTGAGAAGTAAACTGAGGATTTGGGGTGGATGGTTTGAAATCAGAGTGAGCAGGTTCCTTCCTGCCTGCTTTTTTATTCCTTGCAGGTGTTCCATGGTACAAAAGAGGAGTTTGGAGACCAAGTAACTTTCTGTGGGAGCTCCTTTGGCAAAAAGTGATGCTGTAACTTCAGTTAAAGCCTTCAAAGGAGAGAAGCTGCAGGAAATCTGTGACTTCCTTCAACAGACCACAGATATAATTCTTGGTGGTGCTTTGGGGATAAATCCATGGTAATTTGAGGTGCTGGGTTGCTTTGCTACAGCCACGTTAAGTATCATAAGTAGAAAGATCAAATTCTTGTCCCCTTTTCCCTCTTTTCTCCATTTTTTTACTGGAGTTACTTTAATTACTGCTGCTTCCTCTCTACAACTTTTAGGTTATTTTGGGTTTGCTGCAAAATTGAGTTCAGGGAGGGAATTGACTTCACCTGGTTGCAGAAAAGCCATTAGGAGCTCCAAATTAGTGTGAAATAATTAATAGGAAAGGAAGATTAACGTGGCAAATATCGGCACTTTTCATTAACATTAAGAGAAAGTTCCTGTAGGTTCCTTTACCATGTGTGTTGTCCTGGACCTCCAGCAATTCCCTTTGGACGTTAATTTTGTCCAGATCACTCGAGACAAGACCTTATAAGCCTGGTCAGGCATCGTGTTTGGCTTCTCTTGGAGAGGAACTGAAAGAAATTCCTGCTGGGATTTCTCATTCCCTACCAAAGCTGCAGTTGGTGGGGCTTGGAGCTGTCGCCTGTCCCAGCACATGAGAGCCCCAGGGGTGCCCAGGTGCAGCAGAATTGTTTGCTCCCTCCTTAGCAGGACTGGGGGAAGCAGCCCATGAGTCCCTGGGTTCCATTTTGCTCCAAGCACAGACACCACATCCCTCCAGTGTCCAGTCCTCATCCAGAGTTGTCTCCTGTAGACAGAATGGTGATTGAATTAAAGATTATAATTGCCCTGAATCATGGAAAGGGATGCACTCTGAGTGTTCTCTGAAATAGTGGTTGCAAAAATCAAGTGTAAGGCTTGCATGGATTTTTAAGCCTCTCAAGGACTCCTTACAATTCCCTGAAGGGAGATTGCAGCCAGGCTGGAGTCTGTCACTTCTCTCAAGGAAGTAATGGTAGAAAAAGAGGAAATGGCCTCGAGATTCACCAGGTGAGGTTTGTGTTGGGTATTAGGAACAATTTCTTCCATGAAAGAGTCATCAGTCATGGGAACAGGGCGTCAGGGGAAGTGGCTGAGTCACCATCCCTGGAGATATTTGAAAGACATGCAGATGTGGCACTCCAGGCACATGATTTAGTGGTGGATTTGGCAGTGCTTGGTTAATGGCTGGATTCAAAGGTTTTTTCCGACCTAAGTGATTCCATGATTCAGTTTCCTTTTTCTTTCCTTTTTTTTTTTTTTCCCTTTCTTTCTCCTTTTTTGCATTGATCCAGAGTGTGACAGGTAACACAGAGGTCTCAAATGCCACCCTTGCGTAGCAGATGGGTGTGTGGTGATGTTGCATGGCTGGATTTAAACTTGCTGCAGCCTCACAGATTTTTGCCTAGAGGAATCAATTTCTGGGATAAAACTTCACACCCAAGTCACAAAGTTCCTCAAGGTCCCACTGACAGCTGAGGCCTCCCCCTGCAGAGTGTGCATTTGCACACTTGGTTTTGGCAGAGCAGGTATTGGAAAGCTCTTTTTTTTCCATCTGTTGTGCTTACCTGGGTGCCTGTGGGGCTTTTCAGGCAAAGGAAAGAAGAATTAAATAGGGAAATATCAGAAATGCCATTGTTAGCTGCTGCTTTAGGAATTGGTTGCTGGGGATTTGAGTGACCTGGTTTAGTGGAAGGTGTCCCTGCCCATGGTGGCGGGAACAGATGATATTTAGGTTCCTTCCAACCCCAAACATTCTATGATTTCTGTGAATAAAAATAAATATATCAGCAATAAATGTAGCAGGACATCACTATATGCTAGGCAGGGAGGAGGCTGAACTGATATCAGAGAAAATTGGGCTTTCTTGGGATCAAAAGGGATTTTCCTGGAAAAAATAAATGGGGGATATAAATGGACACAGCACAAATGTTTTTTTGGAAATGTCCAGTTAAGGAAGTAAAGGAGAAACCATTTGCATGTGGGATTCTGTAACACATCCACTGCAACACCTTCACAGCCTTGAGGATCCACAATGTAAACAAAAGTAATTTTTTTCCCAGCTGTGGCTCTGAATTCTGTTAGTGTCAGGGCATGTATATTAATACATAACATCATTTGATGCATATGAGAAACCTCCTAATCCTTCTTGGGCAATCATAATATTTAAGTATTCGCTTGATGTAATCAAAGATGTTTAATTTTTTATCAGACTTCACATCCGCTTTACTTCTCAGTCTTGGTTTGTCTTCCTTGGCTTTCTTGGTAGTACAGATGCAGTTTTGCTTTGCTTTCTGCTGCTGTTTTTAAATTGTTCTGCTTGTCTGCTTGAACTGCTGCATCCTCCATGAATAGTTACAACATCTCAGCTTGATGTGTTGAAGCTTGAAATTGGAGTAGTTAAAACAGCCTTCTTGTTACTATTTTCTTTTCTTTTGCAGAGTAAAAACAAAATAAAAGCCAGAACTGGCAGCGTGCTGTGACATGAAATAAAAGTCTAGAGGCAGGAAACTGCAAGCCAGACACAGTGCAATTTTCTCAGAAAAAGCATTCTCCATGAATTGCATTTTCAAAGGAATTGTTTGGAAATTTTGGACAAAGTTTTGTCTGCATTGTTAGTTTTTTGGGGGATTTTTTTAGATTTAATTTGCATTTTTTTAGGTGTGAGGATGATAGTTGTGGACTGAGAGGCCTTTGAGGAGGAGTTCATAACCTCAGAGTCCTCTTCCCTTTAAATAATTTTGACTACAATGAATATGTGTAGGCTTTAAAAAGGAATTATTTCCATGACTTCAGAGTATGATCCACATGCATTGTCTCTTTCCCATTAGGGAATTCTGGCACAGGGTGAGAAAATTGGTCTCCCACCAACAAATATGAATAAATCTCACCCTCCCAAATTAGCACCTGAATTTTTGGGTAGTTTTGTTAAAAAAATGGAACAACTCTGGACTCTCAGTGTTGCTCTGTGTTTCCTTCTCAGGTGTGCACAGTGAAATTGGTGCTTCTCCTGCCTTTTGCAAAGTTTGGGGTATTCCATCTTCACTCTTGGTGTGACTTTGGTGTTTGAAATGACTCCCCAGAGGTACCTGCTGGATGCTGTGCAGGAGTGTCCCCATGTGGGAACACACTGAAGTCTGCACTCTGGATTATTTGGGGATTTAAAGCAATGCTGTTCCCAGCTGGGTGGTTGCAGCTGAGCTCTTGAGGGAGTTCCCAGCCCTTGGTTTTGTTGCTTCATGGTTCATCTGAGGCTTTGTTCAGTACCTCAGTGCATGTGGACTCAGGATAAAAAACTGTTTAGGCAAATCTAGTGTTTCTAAGGAAAGAATAGAAATAAAAAAGTTAAACAAACCCTCTCCCCCTCCCGTAAAACATAATAAAAAAAAAAAAATCCCACCCAAAATGAATTCTATGTGCAGACCAGTTTTCTTTGGAACATATTAGCACCCTGAAAATCCAAGAAAGGCCTCCTAAAATGTGGGTAACAACAGTCTGTAAAGATATAAAAATCTTATTCTGTGCTGCTCTATTGCCAGTGGTTTAATGAGAGCTGGACCTTGTTAGTAACAAGTGAAATTCCTGGGGGACAGGGGAGCTCACACTGAATTCTGCTCTTCTGCAGCCTCCTCTATAGGACAAAGGAAAGGAGTGTCTGGGACAGCTGATTTAGGACAAACTGCAGGAAGAGAAGAGTGGGAAAATCTCTAGCAATGAGGCCCTGTGCATTTGGATTAAACACCATTTAATACCCTGGATTTGTGTCATCCTGAGAGGCTGATCCATGACTTTATTTACAGCTGTTACAGGGGTGAACTGTCTCAGTGAGTGTGAAAAGCAGTGGAAAATCTGCTCTCTGCATGTGCAGCTGCTCCTCCAGCCCTGGGAGATGCATCCTCAGCCCTAACCTGAGCACTGCATCCAGCAGGCCTCTCATTTTGCCCAATTTCCCTCGTTTTTGCCTTGCTCCATCGTTGTCTTTCTGCTCTGCCAAGTGCGGGTTGGGTGTGTGGTGTTTTAGCAGCTTAGGGAAATCTGGTTAAGGGATGCAGACTAGGTCAGAGTTCCAGTCTGCTGACTTGAAGGAATGAATCTCAGCTCCTGTTTGAGTCTGGGATGCTTCACCTCAGAGGAGCAGCTGGGTAACAACAGGGGCTGTTGGACTCTGCTGGGTGGACAAGCCCTGGGGTGCTTCAGGATGTGACCAAAGTTTCAGGTAAAGCAGCTCCTGGGAAACCCACAAAAGCTGACAGAGGTGGAGGCAGAATAATAATAATAAAAAAAAAATTCTACTGGAAAGCTGCTGCCATAAAACTGGTGACAAAGACGTTGTTACAAATTAGTGTTTCTCTGGTGACTGTGATCAATCTAAACTGAAGTGCCTGGTTAAAGCTTATTTACGTGATGTGTCCTTTCTCTGTGAGATAGACTTAATACAGCCATAATTAATAGTGTTAAGGAAGCTTAAGGAAGGTAGATTTAGACTGGATATTAGGAAGAAATTCTTCCCTGTGAGGGTGGTGAGGCCCTGGCACAGGGTGCCCAAAGAAGCTGTGGCTGCTCCATCCCTGGAAGTGTCCAACGCCAGGTTGGATGGGGCTTGGAGCACCCTGGGATTGTGGAGGATGTTCCTGCCCATGGCAGGGAGAGGGAACTGGATGATCTTTAAGGTCCCTTCCAACCCAAACCATTCCGTGATTTTGTGATTCTCTAGTATAGCTCAGTCCAACCCCACATCACTCCTTCTCTGGGGTGATGAAACTGTGGAGAAGTTGGAGACAGTTTCAGGGATTTTAAAGTTGAGAAATTAAGCTAAAAACCAAACAAAAAAACCCAAACCCAAATGACCAAAAAAATCCTAAATAAACAAAACAACAACAACAAAAGAAGCAAAAAACCAACAAACAACCAAAACCCACCCACCCCACGTTCCACCAAAGCTGAAACCCCAAAATATTCAAACCCTCACTTCAGTGTTCTCCTTGTAGGGCAAATTTGGGAACCCTGGCTAAAGCATGGACCTTGGGAATGAAGTTGTGAGAATTTTTTTGAGCACCAGCAGTAGAAATTCCTAGCACTGACTCATTGGCCCTTGCATTTGAGCTGTCACGAAGGAATAGGAAGAAGAGGAGCCTCTCTTGGGTGTTAGGAGAGGAATGTGTGGAGATCCCACTGAGCTCCCACCTCCCTCCTGCCCCAAAAGCTTTGACCCCACGGAGCAGGTGCTCTCTGCTTGCTGCTTCCTCCCCTTTTCCACAGGCAGGACCTGCTCACGCGCCCTCCTGCTCTGGAAAGTGCTGGTTGACCATCACTCGGCATTGTGGTTTCTCATTCAGTCGTGGCTCTGATACTCCCAGTTAGTAAATGAGGTGGACTTATTTGTATTCTGATTGCTGATAATCCCTACAAGTGCCATCTCAGTCCATGTGGGCTGTAGCCACTGTGTTGCAGCAGCAGCTTCCCTGTCCTGGCGGTGCTGGGTTTTGTCGCACTAGGACACAAAATAAAGAGACGCAGTCTGTGCGACATCCAAGGCAGGAAAAGGGCTGACTTTATTTCCAGCCTCGTTATTGATAGATTTCCAAAAGTGACCATGGATTGGAGGGTGAAACGGCCACCTCTCACACCCCACTGGTCAAAGCAACAGTCAATCAACTTTCTCCTCCTAGCAGAAAGAATCCTAAACAAAGAGCGGCAGTTACAAAAACAAAAGTTGTTTACATAAAAACTGTAGATTCTGACTCCAAGAATGTAATATTATCAAAAGGCTACGAAGAACCTGGGAAAACAGGGCAACAGGATTTGTCTTCCCCAGTGCAAGTTCCATGACCAGGCACTGTGTAAAGCTGCATCAGACCACCCTACCTGGGCTAAATTTCTGCAGCAAGGAGGAATCTACATCCCCTTTCAAAGTGACTGGTGATGTCCAGTATTAACACTTCTTTTTTTTCTGTTTTTCTCTTCACAGCCACCCAGATTGATCCCAGCGAACTGCAGGAACTTTTTCAGGAGACTTCAGCCAATGTCTTCCGAATTAACTCCAATGGTGCGTAAAATGAAAGATTTCCTGGTGCATCCTGTGCTGTCCTGCTGATGATCCCTGTTCGTGGACACGGCCCCTGGCAGCTCCTCTTGTCAGGGAGCAAATATTAATGCAGCTTTTCTGCTGCTGCATCTCGCGAGCAGCAGCACATGTCCAATACACAGCTCCTTATAAGATGTAAAAATATTCCACCATATGTTCCATCCAACAGGCACAGATATATTCCAATCCTTGCTGAGACCACATCCTTTTTCTATTTTTAATTGTGTCATCTGTTACAATAGAGAGCTAGAGCTCAGAAAGGTGGAACAAGCCAGGCTCGTTTTCAAATATGTTGCAGCACTACTGTGTTCAGAGCCTGTCACATGAGGTTGAAAAACATCTATCTCCCTTAGAAAAACACCAGCACCAAAACTCTGCAGTTCTTCACTCTGTAGGTTGGGCAGGGGTGCTATTGCTGCTCGTATCTCCCCAACTCCTAGAGATGCAGAGTCCTCCCTCCTTTGAAACAAGCTCTGGATCATCAGTTTTGTTGGCTTAGGCTGGAGGAATTTATCTTGCAGAGAAATATAAAGTAACATTGCTGAGTGGAAGGTGATGCCATTGTACCCCAGTTCTAAAACACACCAGGGATCTGAAATTATCAGTGCTGGTTTTACAGTAGACCTTGAAATTACTTTGGAATCACCTGGACATCTTCTAGATCTGTTCTTTCTGTATCTTAGGTGACAGAGAGGCCTGGCCTAGGTGTAGGGCAATGATTTTAGTGCCTCCTTATTTGTGTAATTCTTCCCCAGTGTGTTCAAGGGGTGGAGCCCTGGTCGTTGTAGCAAGGGATCCTTGTTAGAACAAGGATGGGAGTTAAAAACTTCTAAAATGTGGTTGCCTCTACTTTTGATTTGTGTATGTTCCATCTGCCAGGAAAATTCAAGCACCAATTTTTCTATAACCACAAGGGATTGGTGACCCTTGTATTTTTGACACACATCCCATGTGAAAAGGGGATTATGGCCACTGTGAGAGCTTGAACCTCCCAGCTGTGGTCACAGGGTACTTGGTTTGCAGGTGGGTGAGCAACCACACCATAACACACACAAATACCTGCATTAACACCGATTTTGGCTGCTCCAGCATCAATAGTTTTAATTTGACAGTGCCAAAGAGGAGTGGTGGTAGCACTTCTGCTTCCAAACTGAGGGCTCAGACTGAAGTTGTGCAACCTTCTCGTGAGTCTGTGTGTGCAGTTCTTGTCCAAACTGGCCAGGTTAGGGCTGACTTGATGTGCCCCTGTGCTTTAATCACAACTCCTTCTACAGTGGAGTTTTATCCTGGGAAAATCTAGAGGTGAATGGCACTTCTCTTTTGAAATGCCACAACCCAATTTCTGCTTTCATTCTTTGTTAGAATTGCCTTAACCCCTTCAATTCGTGTTTGACAACCACTATTGCTGTTATTTCTCCTCTTGAGATGGTGATGATGTTTCCTCTTAAGAGTTGCCTGAATTGAGTGCTCTGTGAAGCAGGTAATGACAATGCCTGTACTTCCATTTTGCAAAAATGGAGAGGGTGCAGAGAAAAGCCAAAACTGTTTGACGTCTGAAAACCAAACTTTAAAATTCGTGCCATCCAAATTTCTGTTTGAGACATCTAAGAGGACTTGATTGTGGTGTGTAAGTACCTCTCTAGGAAGAAGGACATCAAATAGATAGCAAGGGGCTCGTTAATCTATGGTTCTCACACAGAAGGAGATCAGGAGACAGGAGTTAAAGATAGACAAATTCAGTTCTTCCGTATGAGGATAACCAGCCATTAGAACTGCTTATGGAGGGGGCTTGATGGATTTGGCTTTGCCACGAACCTTTAAATCAAGATTCAAATGTCTTTTTTATAAGATATACTTTAGTCCAGCTGCAGTCCACAGTCTTGATGTGGGAGTGATGGGACACAGTTTTATGGGAGGAAATCAGATTGGATAATCAGAATTGCTCTCTCTGTAACTTAAAATCTATGAATCTATGAATCTATAATGCCTTTTAAAGTGCTTTCAGGTTGAAGAAATGCCCATAAAATGCTCTACTGTTGTTGCTCTGTTCACTACCCGTATTATTTTTTGTCTGACAAAATCAATTTCATTCAGTTTATTTTTTAGAGTCTTCCCCCCAAAACATGGTTAGAGATTTTCAGGAGAAGGCTGCTGAGTGTACTACCAAGATTTGGCAGAGCTCATTCACTTTAGGTAAAGAAATGTTTAGGGTTAGAAAATGGGGAAGAATGCCCATGATACTTTCTGTANTGGAAAAGACCTCCAAGATCTCCAAGTCCAAGTTTTGACTGAATGGCACCAAGGTCACTAAACCTTGGGAAATGCTCTGTTGGATTATTTTTGAACAGGAATTGGGACTTCACCCCTTCCCTGGTCAGGCTGTTCCAAGCTGTCAGGAGTTGGCCATGTTATGCTTTTGTTGTTTAGATTCTAAAAATCCCAGGTTGTGGCCAATCTCAGCAATACTTTTTATGCCTTTGGGGGATGACTATTTTTAATGGAACAAGAAGTCAACTTTGTACCAGGATTTTAAAGCACCATTGAATTTTATTGTGTAACACTGCACAAATAATAAACACTGTGTGCTTTGTCCCTCTTTGCTGTCCTTATTCTTGTTACAGAATTCTGAGCCTTTAGGGTGATTTAAATTCTTCTTGGGCGCTTCCTGGCCAAGGGGGATTTTATAGCTCTGAGTTGATTGTGATTATTCTCACCTATAAATGCTTCCTGCTCCATTTTTTCTGCCATGAAAATGGAAATCTTCCTCATTTGTTGAATAAAAATCTTAGCCAGGACAGCTGGTTCTGTTTATATGCTACTGGATCACTCTCCTGCCAGGTCGTGAGCTTACAGACTTTTTTTAATGCCATCTCTCATAGAAGTGTGAAGGGGTAGAAGGAGATTTTTCCTGATCTTTGCATGTTTTCTTTCTCTTAAACTTTTGGGGCTGTCCCTGCTGAAAATGGGGAAGGTTCATAGAATCATAGAGTCATGGAATACTTTGGGTTGGAAGGGACCTTAAAGGTCATCTTGTTCCAGCCCCCTGCCATGGGCAGGGACACCTTTCACTATCCCAGGTTGTCACATAGTGCCTTGACTTTTGCAACTTTCATGTTTTGGTTTTTTTTTTTAAAATTTAGTTGATTTTCCTATCAGGACACATAAAGGAGCTCAAATACTGCCTGAATTTGTCTCATTTATGGCTTTTTTTTTTTCCATCTGTACTTTTATCAAGACTTTGCATTTTTTTTCACGTGCAGCTTTTAGCTGCCTCTTAGTAAGTATCTTATAAATAAGTACAACAAATAACGCTCCTAAATGGAGTTGCTCTGGTGCATCTTGTCTGATCAGTGGAGGATATACTGGAGGAATCAGACCTGTGCTGGTCAGATAGAGAACCTGAACTCCCTAATGGGTCTCTTGCCTCTCTAATTCCTGCTCCTCACTCATTAATGACTGCCCTGTAACAGGTTGGTGCCACGTGCAGTCCCATTTCCTTGATCTTGAAGGCTCAGCAAAGGATTTTTCCATATCCCACAGGTGTGATAGAGTCTCCATTGCCATCTGAGGATGGTTTCTTATCCCCCATTGATTTAAGGGTTGCAATGGCACAGACAGGTGAGGGCCAAGCTCTCAGTGTAGTAAATCAGTGCAGTAAATCAGTGCAGCCCCAACATCACTGGTGCCTTGTGAATGTGCTTCATTCTGGAGGACTTGGGCATGCCTTTTAATAACAAAAAGAACAAGATTTTAAAAATAAGATTCCTGTTTTAAGAATGGCTTCACACATCCCTCCAGCAGAGCTTGATGTTTTGCTCCTCAGGTCAAATTACTGCTCACATGACCAGAGCTGTACATTGAGGGTTTTTCCACATCCAGCACAGGAACTGCAGAGATTTTGATGAATTCATTCTTGTTCGAAGCAAGTCAGATTAGCTCAGAGTAGCTCAGATTTAATTATAGAATTAGAGAATGTCTCAGGTTGGGAAGGACCTTAAAGGTCACTTGGTTCCAACCCCCTGCCATGAGCAGGGGCATTTTCCACTATCCCAGGTTGCTCCAAGGCCCATCCAACCTGGCCTTGAACACTTCCAGGGATGGGGCAGCCACAGCTTCTCTGGGCAACCTGTGCCAGGGCCTCATCACACTCCCAGGGAAGAATTTCTTCCTAATATCCAATCTGAACCTGTCCTCCATCAATGTAAATCCTGTCCCTCTTGTCCTATCACTTCATGCCCATGTCCAGAGTCCCTCTCCAGCTCTCTTGAAACCCCTTTAGGCACTGGAAGGTGCTCAAAGTTCTCTCTGGAGCCTTCTCTTCTTCAGACTGAGTAATCCCAGCTGTCCCAGCCTGGCTTCAGAGCAGAGGTGCTCCAGCCCTGTGATCATCTCCATGGCCACTTGGATTTTCTTCAACAGGTCAACACCCTTCTTCTGTTGGGGGCCCCAGAGCTGGATGCAGTCCAGGTGGGGTCTCATGGGAGGAGAGTAGAGGGGGAGAATCACCTCCACTGAACTTCTGGCCACTCCTCTTTTGATGCAGCCCAGGATACTTCTGGCTTTCCTGAGATTCAGGAAACTCGTGTTGGAGTCTTAGTCCTGCTGTTTTCCAGATAAGAGATATATCAAATGGCAAACTTTGGCTCCTCCAGAGTGCATATCTTGTCATTTTGGGACAACTGACATTTATTTAGTTATCTAAATACTATGTTTGAACTGGAATATTAGGTAAAATTATTGGATAAGAACTTAATCACAGCTCACTTTCTCATCTAACTGACAAACGCTTTCCTCACCTCTCGCATTCATGTTTCATGTTCTTTTCACCTTTTTGTAGGTTTTCCAAAATGCTGAACAAATCTGACAGCTCCTGGGTTTGCCTCAGTGTAAAATGGCATGAGTGTGAAGTCTTGAAATCTTTTGTTCAGTAGCAAAACTGCTTCCCACTCCAATCTTCTCCAAAGCAGGTGGCAGCAAAACTCACTTTGAAGTGTCCTTAGTTTTGCAAGTCAGGTTAGAAAGGTTCATGGAGGCTGTAGTTGCTGTTTTTGTTTTGGAGTTGCACACATGACATTAACTTGTTCTTACAAATTCAGTGTCCACAGCAAAGTCATTTCTTCACCTTGGCTTGCTGTCTGTTCTCCAAGGACCACGCTCTGCTCTGTTCCAAAGGGTTGATGGGTCCAAAAGTATTTTTAGTTGATGCAAAATTTTGTATTTGAACTGGACAGCATGCAGATTCTATGGGAAATTGATTTGTTAGAATTGTGGAGAGGGAAGGAGGGAATTATAGTATCCATGAGATCTCTGCAGGGTCAGTGCTGTCCTCCTACAGAAGAAAGTGGTTATTAGTGAAAACTTCTGATTTATTCTTTAAAGCACTGTGCTTCCAGCAAAGAAGAATAATTATTAGTGAGGTTGTAGACAATTCCTTGAGGCTTTATCTTGCTGAATCTCCAAACTCTGCAGTAAAGTCTGTTATTGAGAACTAGCACTGGTGGAAATATATGGTGGTATTCAAAGGAGTTTTTTGAGTATTCATGTAGTTCAGGCACATTAGTTACTTTTTATGCTGTTTAGTGACTTTTGGTGTCAAGACAGCAGAGCTTAAAAGAGAAGAGAGGATTTTGTCTGTCAGTAGAAATATAATTAAGTGACTTATTCAAAATTACAGGCCAAGTCCAAGTCTGCAGAGTCATTAAAACAGAGGATTTTGTAAATTTCTGCAGAAATAATTGAGCCATGTTTCTAATCTGTTCTTCTTTCTATCCTTAAGTATTGAAGCGTGAGTGATAACAGGTTATGGGTTTTTACAACTGGAAATGTCCTGAGAGAAATCCCACATGTAAATATCAAGAATGTATTTTATTTAAAATGTTCCATTGTGGGAAATCTTGAAGTGCTTTGCATGCTGGCTGTGCTAAGTCCAAAAGTAGTGACCTGTTGTTAATTTGAAAGTGAATTGAGACAGTGAAATTCAAGGGTGGAAAAAGACAACAGTACTCCTAGATTTCTGCCTTTATATACACACACATACAGAGAGAGATTTCTTAAATCTGAAGTAATTACAAATTACAAAGGAAACCATGTTTGCACCTTCCAACTGCTTTTAGGGTATTCTCTTCTCCTGATGGAAAAGCCCAAGAAGTTGTCAAGCACAAACACTGGAGATGATCACAGCTCCATTTTTTCTGAGACAAAAGACAGAAAACATTTTGAGCGTTAGCATCTTGAGCAAGAAGATTGAAGATATCAGAGCAGACATCAGTGTTCTGCCTCTTAATTATTATTCAGAGCAATAAACAGTTACTGTGCAATTTCTTACCTCCTCACCAGGGGCACGTTCCCAGCTGGAAATGCTCAATGCAGAATTCTGTGTCACCTCAAGGCTGGAAGAGTCAGGGATCTGTGCAAGGTCCATGGAACTGAGGTTTTCCTCACAAGGGGTCATATTCCATCATGTCATGGCATGTTATCCATGGATTCACCATTTATGCTTCCAAAGGACCCGATTTACCATTCTGTGGCAGTGGCTACTGGTAGAATTGTCCCCTTTCTCTCACAGGTTACTTGTTCAAATACTTCATTGTATTAAAAAAAAAAAAAATTAAAAGACAAACATCATAACTAAGATCCAGTTTGGGTTTTTTTGTTGTTTTGTTGTTTTTTTTTTTTCCTGAAAAGTTGTGCTGCTTCCTTATCTTTTCTTTCTCTGCTGTTGACAGTGACCTCTCTGGAGAGAAGTCTTCGATCCCTGGGGACCTCGAATGACACTCAAGAGCTGCAGGATGGACTGTGAGTTTATTTTAAATTGTTGCACATCTTTCTTTGTCCCAGCCTTTTCATTTTTTCCCTCATCTATCCTCCCCCTTTCTTCCTTCCTTTTATTATAGCTGGACACCTTTTTGTCAGGATTACTTCTTTTTTTTCCGTTCCTGTCGGTGATTAATGGCAGTAGGATGTGTATTGATCGTACAAAGCTTTGCTTGTGCTGGTTTCAGGTGGCAGAGAATGGTGTGGAGATAACACAAAAAAGATGGCCCACAGTGAAAGAGGGCATTCTGTGGTTCTTGGAGGTGTTGTTATTTCTCTGTTGTTGGGGGTGGTGGTTATTTATTTTTAAAGTGAAGCTGGAATAGGAAACGGTGCTGGTTTTGGCTGAGATGGAGATAATTTTATAATTTTCTTCACAGTAGCCAGTATGAGGCTATGTTTTGGATTTGTAATGAAAGCAGTGTTGATAATCCAGGGATATTTTAGTTACTGCTGAGCAGTTCTTACACAGAGTCAAGGCCTTTCCTGCTTCTCACCCCACCCTATCAGTGAATGAGTGAATGAGAAGTGGGAGGTTAGCTGCTGGCTGTAGTTAAACCAAAACAGATGTTTCTGTGGCTTTTTCTTTATCCTTTTCTTTTACCTCCCAGTGCTACTTGGCCAAAGCCCATGAACCCAAGAGAAAAGAGAAAAGGGACTTGTGACAGAGGCATGTAGTGACTGAACAAGGGAGAATGACATCAAACTGAAAGACAGTAGGTGTAGATTGGATATTAGGAAGAAATTCTTCCCTATGGGGGTGCTGAGGCCCTGGCACAGGTTGCTCAGAGAAGCTGTGGCAGCCCCTGGGTCCCTGGAAGTGTCTAAGGCGGGGTTGGATGGGGCTGGGAGCAACCTGGGATAGGGGAAGGTGTCCCTGCCCGTGGCAGGGGCATTGGAACCACGTGTTCTTAAAGGAAAGTTCAAACCCAAACCATTCCATGATTCTGTGGGGGAAAAAAATAAAAAAAAAAAAAAAGGGATATTTTATAGGAGGAAAAGTGTGTTGTGGTGTTGGAAGCTGCATCACAGCATCACGTGGCACAACACTGACAAAATGAAACTTGATTTGCAGTTGCAGGAGACACGGTTCATTAAACTCCCTTTTCCAGAGCTGTGTACACACAAGCATGCACAGTTAGCTCTCACTGTGTGCTAATTACAGAATTCAAATGACATCTCCAAATGTAGCACAGTTTATTAAAGGTGCCTCCCTTCAAGCAGCTTGCAGGCAAAAATCACCTGTTTAGGATGTCTCTGATTTCATGTGTGTGGCTGCTGTTCCTGCTGAGATTTGGCTGTGAAGAAAGAGGAGAATTCAGAGTTTATTTCTTTATTTGCCTAATGGACTTGACTGATCTTTTTTATGCAATATCAACTCTCAGACCTGTTTGCAATGTCTCTCCTTTTCTCTCCAATCCATTGCTTCCATCAGGGCATCAGATCTGCCCTAATTCACATATACTCTGTTTTTCAAACCAGAGGATTAAAAATGCTAGTAGTAATCATCAGAAGATTTGAAAGTAAATTTAGGAGGTTGGAGAGGATGTAAGAGTAAAAAGTCAGCCTGTGGAGATCGATGTAATCAAGAAAGATGTTTACATGTACAAAATTATTTGCAGCATAAAGCACCTTAATAACTGCTGGAGAGCCTTAACCCAGGAAAGACTCTGTATCATGCAGCTATTGTCTTTGCTCTCCTAAACTACTCTTCTTTTTTTCTTTTCTTTTTTTTTCTTTTTTTTTTTTAAAGAATCAATTCCTCGACTCTTCAGAGCACTCCAGAAACATGGCTAGATAATTTTCCTCTTTCCTGAGCAGTTACATAAACAGATGCATAAAGCACTAATTGCACTAATTATTTTTTCTATGTCAGAATTATTGTTAATTGTCCAGATAGTTAAATGCAGCTTTTTTAAATTTTAACCATTCTTCCCTACCCCTGTCATCAGCCCCAGAATTCCTCCAGCTCTCTCCTGGTTCATCCCCTCTCCCCATGGTCTAATGGCTCTCCCATTTCTCTCACTTGACTTCTTGTATCTCCACACAGAGCAGTACCAGGGTGCTCTGCTGGGGAGGACCAGCAGCTCCCTTCCCCTCGATCCTCCCTTTCTGTCCTCCTGTCCTAACACTGACATGTCCTTCCACTGCCCCCCTTTCTCATCGCCAGATGCAGGCAAACAGCTTCCAGAGCTCTGCAAGAACTTCTGCTTGTCTCTCCTGCGAGCTGCACCAGCAAAAAGCTGCGTGCCATGAATCACTAGAGCTGGCAGGGCTGCATAGATCTCTGCTCAGGAGGGTCAGCTCTTCAGGTGAGACCTTTGGGGCAGTGCTTTCAGCTTCCTCGGCTGCAAATCATGGCTTAATCTTCCTCCTCTGCCCCCTGACCCCTCTCCTTCAGAGGCTGATGCATGCCTCTCCTTGAACACCCTCTAGCTTGGAAGATGGGAGCAGAGAGGGAACATTTGGCAGGTTTATAGCCCTGGCTGTTGGGAAAATGATAATGGGTTTGGGTATCTAAGTAGTGAAATTGCCACAATTTCTACTTCTTAAGTGGCTGTCACTGCCTAAAATGAGGCCACCTAAAATTAGGCAGATGAGGGAAGGCAGAGTATTTGGGAATAGGGATTAATGGTGAATTGTTCTGCCACACAGGACATTCAGCTACTTTGGACTGTAAACTGCAGAAGTGTTTGCTTATCTAGGTCCTGATAAAACAGGAAAAAAACCTCAAAGTTACCAACTTCCTCTTCAAATCCAGGCAGACTTTCTGCCTCTTAAGCACAGGACTCACACAGGCATCAGATGAGGGCAGGATTCTTACTGTCAAATTGTTCTATTCCCTTTTCTGAAATGCTTTCTCTGCTTTTGAGAGCTGAGTCTTTCAGAATAAGGACTGTATCTGTGGCAAGTAAATTTGGGAGAGTTCATCCCACATGGAGTGCCAGCTCTAGTCAGTGGGACAGATTTGGCTGCTGCTGTGAGCAGGGTATATATCAGACCCAAAGTGAATAATCCTGGTCGAAGCTCTTCCCAGAGCCAGCACAAATATTTGTGTGCTGCATGCTTGGAGCTGGAGGTGCTGGCAAGTGAAATGTAAATGCCTGTACAAAGCTCTTGGCTGAATGCAACTGACCCTGGATTAATTGGGAAGGGAGTGGGAGCAAAGGGAAAAAAGGTGCATGGAGCTGGGATGAGGAGCTAAGGCCAGGAGGCAAAGCTGAGGCTTTCTCCAGTGATGCAGGAAAAATTGACTGATTTGTTTTCTCTCTGACCTTTGGTTTAATAATCCAGGCTTCCATGGCATTTATCTGCCTCCTCAGCCAGAGTGTGTGGGGTGAGGGGGTTCTCCAACATTAGGCACTGAAGGTAATGAGTTTTTAATTTAGGCAAATCAAAATAAACACCCAGGTGGAGCACTGTCTCCAAGAGACAGTGAAAACCCACTCTCCTTTCTTTTGACTGGTGTAGCTTTTTGGTCTCCCAACATCCTCCACAAAGTGGCTGGAAATTAAAGCCTCCCTGTAACCTGGACAGAGCTCTCTGAGAGGTGTGTTAGAAGAAGGAAAAAAAAATTAAAAGTCTTTCATTTTCAGACAACCTGACCCCCTCTTATTGTGATCTCAAGAAAAGCAAAGTGTCCATGCAGGCTGCAAGAGGCATTTGCTGACTGCCTGCAAGACCTGCAACTGAGCTTGAAGTGTCAATGAAAGGTCCTTGATGTCCTTTCCTTGGAGGCTGGGTGCCTGCAGAAGTGATCCAGGCATTCCAAACCAGGCTTCTGCTCTGCTTACCTCAGAGAGGAGTTTGTCACCTTATGGGACATTTGACCTTGTGTCATTGCAAGGTCAAGAGGAATAAGAACCTTGAGTCACAATCACAGCTTATTGCCATTTTCAGGTGTGTCTGGGCTGTAGCCCATGAGTCTTCACTCCATGGCATTTTTGGATCCTTCACTAGACACTAGCAGAAGAATTTGCCTCTTTAAGATAAGAAGGATATTTTTGGGGCTTTTAGCACAGATGAGATTTTAGCACTGATGAGATTTACTAAAAAAAAAAGTTGATTTCTCCTGATTTGAGAAAAAAAAAAAGACTTTTAACTTTCACCTCACTTTTCCCACTGGCATTTTTTTTTAAGTGCACATTATTGAAATACGTAGGATTTTTTTCCTGCACCTGAGAGAGGGCTCAGCTCTACATCTGTACAGTGAGAAAAAACAAACCTGCTTTTCTGATTGAACTGATACAAAATCTTGGTTAGGATGATGCATGGCAGAGAATTCCTGTGGCCACAAAGGAGTTTCAAAGTATTTTCCAAGTGGGGAAGCTGAGTTTGAGATCTGAGCTGCTTCAGGGTGAGACAACTCAACAGTCCTGGAAGAGACTGAAAGTGCAGCTTTTGTATTGCTGCTCTTACCTGTTTTTTGGTTGACTACTAACTTCCCAGAGCACCTCTTTTCCTTGGACATGCACATATAGATGGCTATATTCTTTACTGGGATTGAAGGGAATTCCATCTTCCTCATCCTTCCCCAGGAAATTTGCATCATCACCAGCAGGTTTTTTGGAGAACAGTAAAAATCACTTAATCAGTTTATTTTGCCACCCTAAAACTGGTGGAAGCCTAGAGTGAAGTACTGTCAGTTTGGGGTGCTTTTGGACAGGCATCCCTGTCCAAGACTGAAGCCACAAGCTCTTCAGGGCTCAGACTGAGGTGCTTTGCTGGATTTGTAGAAGCGTTTTTGACACATGTTGACATTCAGGATAGAATCAGTAAGTTTGTGATAGATTGGACTCTTCTGTGAGTCTTGCTTGGCACAAATTGTTACACCCCCTTATGGATAAGAACCCAAAGGTGGTTGCCTACATTTTCTTGGTCTCTGGACTCTGTCAAGCTTCAGCTCATCCTGGTAAGGTCAGAGAATCATGGAATGGTTTGGGTTGGAAGGGGCCTTGAAGACTGTGCAGTTCCAACACGCCCCTTTCATGGACAGGGACACCTTTCACTGGATCAGGTTGCTCAAAGACTTATCCAGCCTGGCCTTGAACACTTCCAGGGGTAGGACAGCCACAGCTTCTCTGGGCAACCTGTGCCAGGGTCTCAGCACCTTCACTGCCAAGGATTTCTTCCCAGTGTCCATTTTAAATTTGCCCTTCTAAGTTCAAAGCTATTCCCCCTTGTCCTGCCATTCCATCCCTTTTCCAAAATTCTTCTCCAGCTCTCTTGGAGCCCCTTTAGGCACTGGAAGGGGCTCTGAGCTCTCCCTGGAGCCTTGTCCTCTCCAGGTGAGCACCCCCGTCTCCAGAGCAGAGGGGCTCCAATACCCAGAGCATCTTTGTGCTCTTCTCTGGACTCCCTCCAACAGCTCCACGTCCTTCTGATGTTGGTGACCCCAGAGCTGGACACAGCACTGCAGGTGGGGTCTCACCAGGTCATGGCTGAGGGGCAGAATCCCCTCCCTTGACCTTCAGGGCACCCTTTCTTATCATGCAGCCCAGGATGTGATTGGTGACTTTGGGGGCTGTTGAGGTGCCCCAGGTTGGCAGTTTTGGCACAGGACTTTCGAAGTGGCAGCATTAGGTGTGGTGGCACTCTGGGACATCTCAAGGGACACCCTGTGACCCCCTGATTCAAGTGAGGGAACTGGCACTGGTATTTCACCTTCAGGGTGAACGATTGAGGTGACTCTGTTCCCACCTAACTCATTCTACACTAAGAAACGTAGTAACCCTTGGCTTTTTGGGGGAGCTGTGGGGTCGTTTCTACCTTAGCTGGGCCAAAGTGATCTTTGGACATTCCCATGTTCCTCTGGATACTCCAGGGAGGCTGAATAGTTCTCCTCATGGCTTGAAGCCTCACCAACCTGCTGCAGAGGTGGACGACTCCATACCCCTCATCTTTTCTGAACGGACATGAAACAGTAAAGGTTTTTTTCCTCAGTTAATTTATCATTTATGTATATTGTCTCCTTCTTCTTTTCTTGTTTCACCATTGTGTTTGATAAGGTGAAGGTATAGCTTAATTTTTTTTTTTTAAAGCATCTGTTAAAAAGGTTTTAATTCTTCTGGAATGCAGATTCATTTGGAGCAGAATGATGTTTTAAAGTCATAATTTACAGAAAGAAGATTTGTTAAAGTAAATCAGACAGAAGCTTTTAAGTGTCAGCATGTTTAATTAAAGGGTAGAATTTAATAATGTTTTATATGGTTTTGTTATACTGCTTGTAGAAGCTTTAAAGGGAAAAAAAAAGAGATTTCCATAAATATTTTGAAATGTCGTTTTGATTCCGTTAATATGTTAAACCCTTCAAAGTAATACCTTCCCTGTTCAACTCAAAGCAGTCGGATTAACTTTATCTATCCCCCATTTATCGCTACTGGCATCAATTTCTGACAGGAAAAACCTTCTAGGTTTTGGCAGTAAAAATGGGTTGCCAGATTGCAACATTTGCATTTAACTGCATAATACACTCGCTGCCTTAATAACTGTATTTATGTGACAGATCTCACCCTTAAGAATCCCAGAGCTCCAGATATGTGACATCCCTGTGATAAATTACAAAAAGCTGGTGATGAACTGCAGAATCCGCCAATGATGATAAATTCATACACTTTTGAACTGCCTGCCCTGCTTAGAGAGGTCCTTGGAGTATCCCTTCACATGCTCGAGCAGTTTCTAATGGCCACTACAAATCAATCTGTCAGCAAAGTTTTTCTTTTCAGTGTTTTTCTCCCAAAATTGTCCTTGCCAGAGTTCTGAGGTGGCCAGAAACCTTGGTCAAAGCAAAAGTGTGTTCCCACATCAAGATGGGTTGTGGATGTAGGCTGGGAATTTTAAACCCTGTAGTGATGGAACAATGATTATTTGGTGTGGTGAGGGATGGATCCTCCAGGAGATGACAAGGAATGGTGGCATCTGGAGGATACCAATAATCTCCTGGAGGTCGCCTACTGCTGTTGTTTGTTTATGTGATTTTTTAATGTTTTCATGTCTCTGGTTATGATTTCTGTCCTCCTCAGTGCAGTGATAGGTCAGAAAATCACAGAAAATCACAGCCTGAGTAAGGCTGGAAGGCTCTACAGTGGATTTTGTTGTTCTTTCTCATGTTCAGGTGGAACTTCCTGGGCATCAGTTTCTTCCTATTCCTCTTGTCCCATTGCTGGGCCCCACATAGCAGAGCCTGGTCCATCCTCTGACACCTCACTGCAGATATTGACAGAAACTAATGAGGTTCCCTTTTCCATTGCCTTTTCTTGAGGCTGAACAGGCCCAGCTCCCTCAGCCTGTCCTTGTAAGAGAGATGCTCCAGTCCCTTAATTTTGTTCATGGCCCACCACTGGACCCACTCCAGGAGCTCCATGTCCCTCCTGTCCTGAGGGACCCAGAACTGGACAGAGCACTCCAGATGTGCCTCACCAGGGCTGAGCAGAGGGGCAGGATCACCTCCCTTGACCTGCTGGCCATGCTCTTCCCAATGCACCCCAGGATCCCGTTGCCTTCTTGGCCACAGGGCCAAGAACTTCGCTGGTTCATGGACAGCTCATTGTCCACCAGGACCCCCTGTTTTTTCTTCTCAGAGCTCTGCAAAGCCAAGGGAAGAATAACACCCTCAGTGCTGGTGAAAACTGCACTGATTTGGAGCCCAAGCCTTCCCACATATCCTTGTTCCCATCTCCAGTTTGCAGGTTTGCCCACTGGCTTTAGGTCCAGCTGGTTACACACCAGGGCTGTAACATCTCCAAGGGAGATGAGGAACAGGAGAAGTTACCACAGTGTGAGCCCAGGTCCTTGCACGTTTCCTCCAAGGATCTGCAGCAGTGTCCCATGGTCTTTATGCCATTTGGAGCACAGATCCAGGTAAACAGGGAGAGGATTTCTGTCTTTTACCAGTGATTAGATACTGGAAAAATAATCCTTCTCCTCACCTCATCCCCTTTGGTGCCCCAGGTGAAAAATGTTTGCTCCTGTGGCATCCCACCCTTAAGGGGAAGGGAACACCCGGGATTTGGGGGTGCTTGTGGTCAAAAGGAATGGCAAAAGTCAGAGGATCCACACAGGCTTACAAAGATTTGTTAGCAAATTGCACATCTAGCATGGAAATCAATATCAACTAGTCCCTGAATTCCTGTCTAAGCAAAAAGCAGTGGGTTTTGGATAAGGGGGTAGGGTGAAAGGGAAGAGGGGGAGATAGATTAAACATACAGAGAAAGAAAGAAAGAAAGGGAGAATGAGAAGGAGAAAGAGAGATCACCAGTCCTGGCTCCAGCACTGATGCAACTGATGGGGTGTCCAGGATCCTGGGGTGCCCATCTACCCAGGCTTCACCTTTTATAGATAAGTTTTCCCTGCTATTTTCTCTCTTTCCATGCAAATCAGTTGTCATGCACAGCCTGTTCTTCTAGACATGTCTGGAAATGGGTTGGATCCTTCAGGATCTCAGGTGATCTACAGTCCGTGCCCCATTCCCAGCCTCATTCCTGTGCCTGTGCTGATCTCCAGGAGCCAAAACCAGGATGTTTTTCCCAGAAAAGTGCTGCCCTACCTCTGCATCGCCCTTCTGCAGCCACATGCTGTTCTTTCTCACAGCATATTACCACCAACAATCCTCACTTGCCTCCACAACCATCCAGCTGTCAGTGTTTGAGACATTCACATGACTTCCCTTATCTTCCAAGCCCTTCCATCTCCCATTTTGGAAGCCAGCTGCATCCCCCAGTGAGCACTCTGTTTGCAGCAAGGGAATTTTACACTACCAGAAGTGCAGCTGGATATTGCAATGTGTAAAAATACTGTCATGTTTTGGGTTTTTTTCCATAAATTTATTCTTAGATGTTTATCTTGGAAATGCAGATTTCACACTGATGTTTTTTGTTGTTGTTGTTGTTTGTTTTATGAGTGACAGAAGGACAAAGAAATAAATAGAATAAAACATTCCTTCTCTTTTCATCTCTTGGGCCACCGTTATAGTTTTGCTAATTTTTCAGAAGCCTTTCTAAGATTATTCATTAAAAATATGCAAATCTCCCTTTTTAATATTACTAAAATAGTAGCTTTTTTAATTAAGGATTTACATCTTTTGACATTTTCATGTATTAGCAATGAAATGTGGGATATGATCAGGTTAAAAATCGGTGTTTTGAGTCAACAGAGAAAAATTCATCCTCCCTCACCTTGAAAAACAAACGAGATATTTTGCTTTTCTCCTCCTGCAGTTATAGAAAATACAAGATCACATTGTGTTAGCATAGCCTGCAGAGGGCAAATAACTTCATATTTGAGTTGAAATATCCACAGGCAGGAAGTTTATCTAATGACTTGAGATCCTGACTGGAGTGACTTCCCTCTGGCTCTCTAAGTACAAGTTTTGTAATTTTTTTTTAAGGCCAAAAAATAATAATTCTTGGAGGGGGAATAGAACAACTGCATGTTTATGGTGGGTTTTAATTCCATTAGTTCCAAATTCAGCCACATTTCTGCAGGATGTCTGTGGGAGCAATTAGCATCCTCTGGAAGGTCTGCTGTGCTTGAGGGGGGAAGAAAAGAGAAAGAAAGAAAGAAAAGAGAAAGAAAGAAAGAAAGAAAGAAAAGAGAAAGAAAGAAAGAAAGAAAGAAAGAAAGAAAAAGAAAGAAAGAAAAAAAGAAAGAAAGAAAGAAAAAGAAAGAAAGAAAGAAAGAAAGAAAGAAAGAAAGAAAGAAAGAAAGAAAGAAAGAAAGAAAGAAAAGAAAGAAAGAGAAAGAAGGACTCCAATCTCAGAGCAAAGTGCAAGGATTTGCTGATCTGTTGGTTGCTGGGGAAGTCACTCTGGGATGAATATTTGTATCTTTTCCTGCATTGATTTAATGGATGACTCCTTTCACACTCTGCTCCATCAGGAATAAACCCTTTGAGCAGGCACCCTTCCTTCTGCCCACTGCAGGAGGCTCACCAGGGGTTAAGCAGATCTTTATATTATTTGTGTGGACATTGGGTGCTTAAACTGACTAAGGAGATTTTTTTTTTGGCAAATAACACTTCCAAGTTCAGCGTTACTCTGAGGTCAGAGGGAAATCACAGAACCATAGAATGGCTTGGGTTGGAAGAGACCTTAAAGATTATCCAGTTCCAACCCCCTGCCCTGGGCAGGGTTACCTTGAACTAGAGATAGAAACTCATAAGAAATTTGGTTAAAACCCCTTTCCCTGCCTTGTTTGAAGTGAAACTGGCTAAGGCAGGTAAAGATGGTCTTTGGGAAAATGTCTTGGAGAAACAGAAGTGGATAATGCNAAGGAAAGGAAAGGAAAGGAAAGGAAAGGAAAGGAAAGGAAAGGAAAGGAAAGGAAAGGAAAGGAAAGGAAAGGAAAGGAAAGGAAAGGAAAGGAAAGGAAAGGAAAGGAAAGGAAAGGAAAGGAAAGGAAAGGAAAGGAAAGGAAAGGAAAGGAAAGGAAAGGAAAGGAAAGGAAAGGAAAGGAAAGGAAAGGAAGGATTTTAATGCAACATTGACTGGTTGTTAGTAATGTCACAGCTTTTTGTCATATAGCATGTGAATTAACAGATTTACTCCGGAAAGTAATTGTGATCAGCCATGGGTCCACAACATCTTCTTGAATAACAAAGCTGAAGGTCAAGTGTTCAAAAAGCAGATGTGTTTTACTTTGAAATAATTGAAACCTCAAGGGGATTATATGTGTTCACCAGGATATTTTATATTGCTGTCTGCTTATATTCTCTTTGTTCACAAAACACAGATGCAATTTGTACATGGAGACTTTCCCTGCTCGCATCCTGTGATCTTCATGCATTCAGTCTTGCAGAATAATGAACAAGTAATGTCATGCTTCTTTCCTAGATTGGAGTGTCACAAAATGGGATTTTTCTTTCTAGATTGAAGATAATGAATGGGAAAAAAAGTCTTACTTCCCCAGTGTACATCCTTAGGGGTTAAACCAGCTGAGGGGGAGGTTTTGACCTCCTTTTGAAGTTATTTTTTTTAGTATTGATACAGTAAATAATGACAGAAGGTTCAAACTGCACACTTGAATCCCTGCTCTTTGCAGCAGTAAACAGTTCCATGAAGTTTGAGTGGTTTTGAGTGCTCTGCCACTTGGTCCCATGGCAACAATGATGCTATGGAAGGTGCAGGCAAAGCAAACTTGTTACAACATTTAAGAGTGCTTTGTTTCAGCTGTATTTCTCCTTTTCTTTCCTTTAAGCTGCAGGAAATGTTAACCCTGCTTGCCAAACTCTTGTCTAACACCCTTTTGGAGAGTGTTATAAATTATTATGTACCCCCTTTTGGGCAAAAAAAGGATAAATCTGTCGCCTTGAGAGGAGGTGATTATGGCTGGAGTCCAGTCTTGCTTCTTGGAGGCAAAACCTGGGGAGAAATACAAACACACCAGCAGGAGATGCAGCAGCAGCTTTTGTTTCTGGTGCTGAATCCCAAGAGGTGCAAACTGAAAAATCCTGGCTATGGCCAAAAATAGAGTGTGGCTGATCTGTGCTGCCTGGTGAGCTTGCACCAACCTTGAGTGAAATGCTCCTCCTAGGTGTGTTTTTGAGCATGGCTTTGTGCAGGACCTCAGGGTTCCACAGGAAGCTGATGGGGAGGACTGACAAAAAGGTGTAAAAGAAAAAGGGGTGGCACAAGTTGCTCTTTGATCAACCCAAACCATGCTGCCTGAGGGATGGGGGGAGGTAAATTGGTGTCACTTTTTCAGGTGGATTTGTCCCTGTTGGGAAGAAGGGGATGAGAGCAGAATGAAAACCTTGCACTGCAGTTGCAGGCACAGGTGCAGACTCCACACCTCAAGTTCTGGGTTTGTTTCTGAGCCCTTCACAGCAAGACAGACATTGAGGGGCTGGGATGTGGCCAGGGAGGAGCAACGGAGCTGGAGAAGGGTCTGGAGCACCTGCAGCACCTGCGGGAGCCGGGCGCCTCAGCCTGCACCACAGGACGTTCAGGGCAGACCTTGTCCCTCTACAACTCCCTGACAGGAGGTTGTAAACAGGTGAGGGATCTCTCCTCCCAAATAGCAAGCCACAGGATAAGAGGAAACAGCCTGAGCTGTGCCAGGGGAGGTTTGATTTGCTGTTAGGAAAAACTGTGCAGTGTCAAGAGCTGGAACAGGCTGCCCAGGGAAGAGGCTAAGTCCCCATCCCTTGGGGGATGTAAAAGACACACAGATGTGGCACTTGGGAACGTGGTTTAGTGGTGGGGTTGGCAGTGCTGGGTTAAGAGTTGGAGTTAATTATCTAAGAGATCTTTTCCAACTAAAATTCTGTGATTCTACAGCCCTGACAATGCAAACCCATCTGACCCAGGAGGAGCTGGGGTTGTCCTGGCAGGGAGCAGAGCTGACTGGGGCAGAGCAGGGGTTTGGGCACTGTTAACATGATTGTCTGTGGATGGGCTCCCAAGAACTGAAGGAGGTTTGTGAAATCATTACTTTGGGAGCTTCTGAGCAGGATTGCAGTGATTCCCCACGTGCAGCTCTTAGTGCACTTTTTTTTTTTTCCTTTCAGTGTAATTACCCTGTAGCAAAGCCTGGTGCCTGACATTTTGGCTGGGTTTATGGTATTGCTCACGATTGCAGTTGTGTTATTGTACAGCCAGGTTAGAGATAAAATCATCTCAGCTATTTCAGCTGGTGCTGATGGATCATTTCTCTATATGAACCACTGAACCTTCTGAGGTAGCAGATTGCAAATGGGATTTAATATGGGTTGGTATTAACTGCTGAGATGTTTGAGAAGGTGGACAAGACAGCTGAGTTATTTGCCAAAAAGCAGGTGACAGCAGGAAGTTGACAGGAGATTTAGATTATAACATTGATAAAGCTCCTCAGTCTCTCCTGCTTCATTAGCCACTGGAGTAAGAAGGAAAATCCAGCTATGTCACATTGTCTGGAGAGCAGAACTGAAAGCAAGTGAGATTATTGAATTGCTGAACATGGAAAATTCCCCCAAGCCTTGCAGAATAATGTATTTTAGTGATGCTGTACAGTTTATAAAGGTCAGTTTGCACTTCAATTACAAATCGAGGTTTAAGGGTTATAAAGGACACAAGAAGAAATAGTGATTTTTTTTCTTTTTCTTTTCTTTTTTTTTCTTTTTTTTCTTTGTAATTACCTCTTGAAATTCTGGTAATATTTCAGACTCATTTGTAAAAAGATTTCACAGTACTATAGCAACAGGCATTTTAAAAGCCTCAGTAGAAATGCTGAAAATCTAGGTCCTAGTTTTAGTTCTAACTAGTTTTAGTTCTTCATTGTACAGATGGAGAAAAGAAGCCTTGTGAATTTTTAAGGTTCTCCACTGAATTAATCACAAAGTTGGGGAGCAGTCTATTATGAAAGGTTCAAAGTCAGATACCAAACCAAGTTTAAATAAAAAGAAGCTGTGATCCTTTTCTT
>WAAE01011247.1:36167-52005 GCA_013400495.1 Nicator chloris | reverse complement strand
TTTTTTTTTTTTAGTTTTGTTGTTTTTGGTTTTTTTTAACCAGCATTCTGGTTGTTAATTGTCTTTATTGAATATGACTTCACACAGACCTGGGAGTGCAGGCTCTTTGCATCCTGGTTAATTCTAGAGTTGACTGAGCTGACAAGAGAAAAGGTTTCCTGCAATGATCAAATGACAAGGAAAAAAAAAAAAGGAATAACTTTTTCTCCTGCATAGAAATGACCAGAATAGGGTAAGAAATGTTCGTTTTAAGCAGGTGAGGAGATGCATTTTACCCAGGTGCTCCCTTCCCACGGATGGCAGCAGCCCCTTGGCTCCGTATGAATCTGCTTTTCTTGGCTATGCCTGGGTGACCACACTGCTAACAAGCCATAAAAAGAGACAGCAGGGTCACAGGGTAAAGGTTGCTACATTACAGGGCCAGAACATGCTAATTACGGCCCTGAAAAGTGAATTTGAGTGGATCCGTGTAAATGACTGCATTTCTCAGGCTGGGAGAGGGAGATTTTCTTCCTCTCGCAGCAGCTGAGGAAAGCTGCCTCCCTTGACACGTGCTGCAGTCTATTTTATGTGTTTCTTCGTTCAACCAATTATGCCTGTGAGATGGACAATTAAAAAAGCATCTGTTTTTACGGCAGAGCACGGCTGCCTCCGGCATTTTATGTGCCATAGCAGGTCTGTACCTAGGGGAGGAAGATGAGGGATGGCAAACGTAGTCATAAGGAACTAAAAAAGAAAAATAAATCATTGAAAGTGCTCTTCTAGAAGCTGTCAGCAGGGTGTGCACCCCCTGAGCTGCCTGGCTGGTTTTAACACAGCAAAATGCTGCACAAAGGGGTGGGCAGCAGGGTTGGTGGGAAGCTGGTCCTTGTGGTTTGGGGTGATGCTCTTGGGATAAGAGGTTGGGTCTGGAAATGCTTTTGGGCACCAGACCAGGCACGTGTCACCCAACACAGTTCCTGTAACAAGCACACAGCCTGAGGAGGGAAAGGATCCTTTCAGCCCTGGAGAAGCCAAGGATGGATTGATGCTTTAGATAGAGGTGGTGGACTTCAGGGTGATTGCTTTTCCCTGTCCTGCCTTGTAGGAAATTCCACATGGCTTATGGCTGTGGAAGGAAAGAGAAGCCAAAATATATAGGACAATATTTGTCAGGTATTTTCAGCCTTTGGGCTGGGGGGCTGGCTCATGAGACACCCTAATTCCAGGAGCTGATCTCAGCTTTGACAGCTGACTCCACACAAAACTCATGGCCAAACCCACCCACTTCCAATAATGCCACTGCAATTTCTTTTATATGGGCAGGTGTGGGCTTTTGGATCCCATCTCTTCCCAAATCTGAGCTCACTTTGCATGCTGAGCCAGGAGAATTTGGGAGATGGGTTGTGATGCTGGCACCCAGTAATCCCAGTCACACTCAGAGCCTTGGCCACTGCCTGAGGGAGAAGTGCTTCTGTACACGTCACTTCTGCTGTTCAGTGCTCATTAGTCACAGCCTAGGAAATGTCAGCTATGTTTCATCCTAATTTTTATGAAGCCACTGGGGCTCATATTCTTTCTGCTCAAGCAGTGCAACCAACAAGCATTATTTTAGCATTTACCTGTTTTGGTTTTTTTTTTCCCAGGTATATAATTATACCTGGATAAATTATTTATGTAGGTGTGTACATACATATGTGCCTATATATATATGTACACACCTACATAATTTATGTATTATGTGTACGTTACACAGCCATTCTTAAATAAATATGTAAAACATCTTGTTACACACATAAAATAATAATTCTGGGTTTTTTTGTTTCCAAGTGTCTCGTGCATTGATGTGTCTGTTAGACATGTAAATTGAGGCACGGAAAAAGATGAGGTGAAAAAATATTGGGATTTTCATTGATCTAAACCCCCATTCAGGGACAAAGTTTTGTGGCCAACAGGGCACTTGCAGTTCCTGATCCTGCTGCAGTATTTTTTGCTCCCACTGCAAGGTTTCCTCCTGCTCCCTCTTTCAACATAAAGGTAACAGATGTAAGAATACAACCTGCCCTAGTGGAAGGTTCCCTGCCCATGGCAGGGGGTTGGAACTAGGCAATTATTAAGGTCCCTTTCAACCTAAACCATTCCATGATTTTAATAAAGAGATCATTTTATGTGGATAGCAACAATATATAATCAGTTATACACCTCCTTTTCTATTTCTAATATGTGAAGTTCATTAAATAGTGAATATTTTACTATTGGACTCTTCTTGCTGTCCTTTTTTTTTTTTTTATCCTCCATGGTTTAGAAGTGAAATGAGTATGTAGGGAGTACCCTTGTCAGACTTGTCAACTAGCAAGATGATGAATAAAGAAGAAAAGAAAGGATGCTTGTGCTTCTCAGTGATGCTTATATTCTGCTTATTCTGCTTATTCACATTATATTTTCTTGGGAAGATATTCCTAAATCCAGCTGCTAGACCACAGAGCCATTGTACATGTCTCAGAAACCCACAGCATCTCTTTATTGCCATTTCCCAGATTTTCTTTTCAGAGAAAGAGCATTTTCCCTGGACTGGTCTGAGCAATTTTCCCAATCTACCCATCCAAATAATATACACAAAACCACAGCAGCACCTGCTTCCCTCTCTGCATTCAGCAGGGGCTGCGACATGGAGAGGGCTGGGAAGATCTGGTTTATGCATGAGCTGCTGTGCCTGCTCAGCAAAAGGAGATTATTCCTGTGCAGATGGGTAGTGCTCCCGAAAAAATGCACCTTGGTGGGTTGCCTCTCTCCTCCCTTCCCTCCATGTTTTGCAGGACTCAAGGCAGGTGACAGCTACCCAGGATCAGAGTCATTTATTGCTGGTAATTGCACGGAGTGCAGTTCTGTCATTTACAGGTCTGCTGCTCATGGGGGATTTCGCCTTGGACTGTGTTCAAGTGGATCTTTTCCCTAAATTTTGGAGGGGACTGGTCAAAATCAAGATGTAATTCTTTGTTGCTCAGCTCTAACTTCTCAGTATCTTCCAAAGCATTAAGAAATTATTCGATGCTGATTAGACTTAAAATAAAACAAGCCCTGAGAACAAAGCTGTGGTGCAAAGAGCTGCTCCCTTTGTTGTATAATGCAGGATGCTCTGAATAGTTCACCAGGAACCCTCCTGGCTGGATCATGGCCAAATCTGCTGCTTTTGCATGTTGATTAACACCTGGACAGGAGAATTTATGAAGGGGAATTGGAACTGGATGATCTTTAAAGTCCCTTCCAACTCAACCCATCCTGTGAGAGGCTCCACAGTTCCTGGTGTGACATCCCTCTCCGAGGTTTCTCTGTACAGAGTCTTATTAACATCAGCAGGAGCTGTTGGAGCTGTGGAGGAAATGTGGTAGCTTAATAAATGATGATCCAGGCAGCCTTTTATTCGTAAATGATGGTGCGGATGAGGGCATGAAGAGGGGAGTAGGAGCTGAAGGAGGCATTAAATCTGGCATTTGTAGAGTGGGAAAATCATCAGCATGAGGGGGAGCTGGAACATGATGGACTGTTTATTGTGAGAGAGGAGAGATTTATGATGAGCGTGTGAACGGCTCACTGTTTTCCCCATTGCCGTCTGTTTTTGTGGAGGGATAGAGTTTCTAGCTGAAATCAGAGTTTGCCTAAGCAGGAATAAAACAGTGCTCAGAGAAACCAGGAAAAAAAAAATGTGAGTAAAGAACCTCATATGACATTTTAAACTACCCTTGGCGCAGCGTAGGATGATTGTAAAATTGCAAAGATGCATAGAAAACACAAACTCGGAATAATTCCTTGGTGAAACAAGAACAGGATCAGCTTCAGAAGAATGCTGTACACAAGGAAGTCAGATAAAACACAGAAAGCTGACACCATCCTTTCCTTTGTACCCATAAGCACCATATTTGCTTTTTTTCAGGCCCGTCCCTCTCTCATCAATGGGCCTAATAAAAATCACTCCCTTCTTTCATGACCTTTCTTATGGCTTTTATAGCTCGATTTCTTCCACACTGGTGGATGCAGCAGCAGGTTTACACTCTGGCCCACCTGCCTTGTGTCCTGTACATCCTTATTTATTATGCCTGTGAATTTGCTGTGCTTTCTGGAGCACTCAATATTTTGCTGGCTCAAAGATTTGGTCTCATGAGAAGCAGCTGAGGGAGCTGGGGGTGTTTAGCCTGGAGGAAATGAGCTTTAGAGGAGATTTTATTGCTCCCTACAATTAACTGAAGGGAGGTTGTGGTGAGGTGGGTTCCAACCTCTTATCCCAGGTGACAGGTGTCAGGATGAGAGGAGATGACCGCAGGTTGCACCAGGGGAGGTTTAGGCTGGGTTTTAGGAAAAATTTCACCATGTAAGGGGTTGTCAAGCACTGGAAAAGGCTGCCCAGGGAAGTGGTGGAGTCACCATCCTTGGAAGTGTTCAAAAACAGGGAATGTGGCACTTGAGGACGTAGTTTAATGGTGACCATGGTGGTGGTGCTGGTCAATTAATGATCTCAAAGGTCCTTTCCTACATTAAAAATTTGGTAATTCTGTGATCTAATATAATCACGTTATGACTTTCTTAGTTAACTGCTGATACTTTAGCTCCTTGTGACAACAGATGACTGGTTTTACAAATGGTTCATTGACTTGAGCTGTAAGATCTTAGCAAGCACACACCTATAGGTAGGTGTCTGCACACCTGGGGATTGTCTGACATTTATAAGCAGCCATTTGTATATTTTTTTCAGCATTTAAAGAGGTGCTGCTTGACACATAAATGTCTGAGGGCTTGGGGAAGATGCACACTATTTGTGATGATTTGTATTTTCCTTCAGTAGTGAGTTCAGGTTATTTTGTGGGTTTGTTTGTTAGGGTTTTTTAGGGACTGGAGTGATTTTTAGTTCAATTTACTTGTCGCAGCTGTGATTACTCAATATGCAAAACAACAATGAACAGTTTATTTTTATTTTTCATCCTTTTTTAATCATTTTCCCCTCTTTAGTTTTTTGCTCTTAACACATGGCTGTGCAATCTGAGCTGTGTGTATGGTGGAACATTTTTAACTCTGGCTTCTGAAATCCAGACTGATGAGAATAAGAACAAACAAGCAAAAAGATAAATTAAAAAAAAAAATACAATCCTTTATTTCCTATAAAGCCTTAAGACTTGCTCCACAGCCATCCCAATCCCAATTTTATTCAGAAGAGCGGTTTTAAGAAAAAAAGCATTCTGTACATCTGTGGTACTGGAATGTGATAAAACAATTCCTCTGAAACCTTTCCAACCTCATACTTCGCGTATAACCCAAATTTATTTTATTATTAAACAATTTGTTGCATTGTCTTTAAAGTGCTGTAGTGCAGAATGACTAATTTGGTTTTCAAGGGGTGAAAACAAAGGAGCCCTGAGCACCCCCAAGCCCCTAACAAAGTGTGTGACATGGACAATACCTGAGGCTTTAAGCTTTCAGATGATGTTGGCATCTCCCTTTTTTAAGATCTTGGAACAACTGTCCAAGTTATTTTAGCCATCCAGACTCCAAGCACCTTTGTAAGAGGAAAACAGGAATGCTTGGATAAAGGACATGTCAAGCCTGTTGTCCATCCCTCTGCTCATTGCCCCTCTCCTGGCTTGTCCTTTGACAGAAGCATTACTGCACTTCCTGAGTGTAGAGCACTCCTTAATGGGGTAATTGGGGGATGCCTGATTTAAACACACTAAAAAAGGCCTGCTGACATTTATTTACTTATTTATTTGTGTGCTTTATTCATTTCTTTGCTTTGATAAATAACCTGACTTGTTTGAAAATGAGTAAACTTAAAGCTTCTATTCCTGCTGCCCTTCTGGGGTGTCCCTGCCCCATTACGGTTCTTATTGGTTTTATTCCTCAGATAAAAACCTCTGTTATTGCCAAATAGTTTGTTCTGTAAATTCACATTTCAACAAGAAACAAACAAAATAAATTATATTATAACATGACAACAAATGTTCTATAAAATTAATTTGCTTTACCCTTCACCCTGGGGAAGTAGCCAGGCTTAAATTTGCTCTTTGACTCGAGTTCTTGACTAAAGCCAGTGTTTCTGGGTAAAATATTACAAGTGAAGTTCCAGGCTTAAAATAATTCATCACAGCCTGAGCATTTGCTTTGGCACATACCTAAATTTATCTCCACCATGACTCCATTGCAGGGATGTCCGAGCTCCTGGTATTTATTACAGTTTTAGTCAGCAATCCTTTGAATAGCAAAGCAAGGTGTGTAAAACTCCCACAGTGTTTGCTTCTCTGGGGCAGCAGCTGTGCCAGAAGCAGCTGTAACAGTGGTAAGAAGGAGAGAGATTGCTGGGAGGTGTTGTGGTCACTCTCAGGATCAGTATTTCACTTCCAAAGCAGGGCTGTGTCTCTCGGGGGAGGTCTGTAGCAGTCGTCTGGGGACTGGAGGATCCAGCAGATCAATCCCATCAATTCTCCTGGCAGCGTGTCCCTGGTATCCTCCAGTCATCCCAACCTTGCAACACCACAGGGTTGTGCATTTTGTTATTCCCCAAAACTTGTTGGGGGCAAAAGGGAGCACAATGGTTTTATTCTTAGTCCAGTTTTATTGTTTTATTTTTAGTCTCGTGATTTTTTTCACGCTCTTACTGTTCAAGTTATCTAATTTCCACAATTCATCAATTAATAATAGACTTGAAATTGTTATTGCTGGTACTTTTGTTTTGTTGGTTCACGGTTATTCAGGTTTTTCTGTCCTTTTTTGTCTATAAGAAGTCCTTACCATCCCCAAAGTTCTCACCTGGTTCACAGGGCAGCGCTGCTGCCATGAGCAGTGATGAACCACGAGTTGTGTTACAGGCTGGGATTGCTGCTGTTCTCCTGCTTGCACTCATCCACACCTCATTTTAATCCAGGCTTTACACAGAGCAGTTACCTGTTATTTCTGTGAGCTGATGCAAAACCTGAACAAATTTGGTCTGTGGCAATCGTCCAGACCATTGTTATTGCAGCTGAAATAAGCTCAAACGAACTCAGGTCAAGACAAGTTCAGACCAGTCCTTGAGACCCTGCTCTGTCAGGTCAGGCCAAAAACTATGGCTTTTTGCTAAATGATGGCAAAAAATCATATTTTCTGATTATTTTTCTGGTCACACCAGCAAGCAGAAACAACAGATTTTGGTGTGACTGACTAATTAAAAAAAAAAAAAAAAAAAAGGTGACAACCCAGGTTGTCCCAGAAAACAGGATTGAGGCTAATTTTGGGACTGTGTTAAGAGCTAAGGTCAGTGTGACAAATGACTCTGTGTTATGCCCAGTCCTTCCAGATTTGGGAAATGATTTTGCAGTAGGGAATGAATGATGCTGAGTGACCAATGCATCCCAAATTAGAAATTACTTTTGAGGACCAAGCATTATAGTTTAAAAAGGCACAATCCTGGTGACAAGTTTGGAGTGCAGCCCCTCCTTTCCAGGGTTGTTCATTTAATCTGAGGGCAAGCAACAAATGGTACTTACTATTCAATGTGCAGCACAAGCTACACAAAAGGTCTTCTGTAGGTTTTTATATTGGCAAAAACTCCTCTTCTTCTTCAAGTGGGTATACAGAATATTGAATATTTGCACAGGTGTGTGTCCCTGAACAAAAAAGAAGGACGTGCTCTAAAGAAAGACTGTGGAGGACTTGCATAGTTTAATTAAAGCTGGATTTATTTTTGTTTTTTTAATTAGTGGTGTAGTCAAATGGCCACTATTTTTTCATGCCTGATAAATTTGAAATTGCTCCCATGAAAGTGAAATATCAAACAGAAAATATATGGTCTGTCATTTTTCCATGCAATGATTCTCTTCATCCTGCCTGTTCTCCTCTTAGTAAAAGACTTTCCTGCCCAAAGGATTATGCTGCTCATGTGCAGCTTTCAGTAACACAGATTTAACTTGGTTTATCCCCACCCTTTTGTTGTGGATCCAGTTTTGTGCTTTTGTGTGTTTTGACCCATCTTCCCAGGCTGGGTTTTGCCTTTGCTTTTGTAAGTGGCAAATAGACATAAAGTCATGGAGATGATTGATGAAGGTGTCTGGATTTTGGGCAGAATAATGCTCCTCTCCCTTTCACAGCTTCTAGTTAACCCCTCTTTTTTTTTTGGGGGGGGGGAAGGGAGGGTGGAAGGTGTTAATTTTTGTTTGTTTGGGGGGGTTTTGGAGGGTTTTTCATTGGTTTGGTTGTGTTGGTTTGAATTTGGATTTTTTTTGTTTGTTTGATTGGTTTTTTGGTGTTTTGTTTGGTTGGTGGTTTTTTTTGTTTGGTTTGGTTTGATTTGGGTTAGTTTGGTTTTCTTGTTTTACCTTCTGGACTCTCTTGGAGTTTCCTGTATTTTTTTGGTGCTTTTTCCAGTTCCTCCTGCATTTCTTGATTTACCTCAAAAGATCTTCCATTGTCCTGTCCCAAGTCTTTGGATTGGTCTGGCACTGAAATAAACTATTGGGCAATGATTAAACTAATGAGAGTTAAAACATTTTGTCTTTCTCTGCCTGGCAGGGTGGCATGCAAACTCCCTATTATCATCTGCACACACTGAATCTCAAATTTCATATAAAAATACAATTTGTTAATTAAACTTTCTCTGTCACGAACATTGGATTAATGCTGGTGGCTCATTACTTGTCTGAGGACAGCCTGGGTGGTGATCAATCACTTTGGGATGGGCAGATGCGTTTGTTGGGGCTGACCTCCACAATCCAGTCTTTGATGGGAGGAAAAGGCTTTTTTCCCCCAGGGGATACTTCAAAGCCAAGTGTGGGTTAATGTGAAATGGGAGCTCTGGTGTGTGTTCACAGAAGACAGAGAGCATGGGGCTGACCTCTGAGGAGGAGGGAAGAGGGACACCCTGCAACCCAGTGAGTCACTGTTTTCATTCCATGAAAAATGTCTCCTAGGAAACCATGGATTGAAAACAGCCAGCTCCAGCCGTGGAAATGCTGTTTTTTACCTAAACAAGCCCTGGGGGCTGAATGCAGCTCTTGGTGGAGCAAAGCTCCTTTGATTTGAGGATGGTGCTGAGGATTCAAAGTGTTCAGAGTGGTGAAGGCAGCAAAGAAAAATCAGCAGGGCTCAAGCAGCCAACCATTCCCTCCACACATCCCCAGGCTGCCCAAACATCTCCCACCACCTCCCACTTCCCCCAAGGCTGTGACATGCCAGCAGGGGTGGACATAAATTTCATGGCTCATCCAGAATGCCCAGGTTTTGTGACCTTGGCTTGTGACTCTGCCTTTCAGAGACCAGACTGGAGGTCCCCAGTGGTGACATCCCAGCCGCACAGGGGACAAGGCAGTGAGGGGGACCTGCCAGCTTTGCAAATGAGTTTCCTCTGATGAGCCTCAAATTAGAGGTGGCTTTTCTCTTTTCCCTTAATTTTCTTGGACTAGTGAAAAGGGGAAGAAGAGTTGTGATGCTGTGTGTGACAGCAGCCTTAGTGCTGGGTTTGTAAAGTCAGAAAAGCAGCACTTTTTTGTCTGGGGGTATAAAATGAGGAGGAGTTTTGTGTGAGCAGACCACACTTAGGCTTTGCCTTGAAAAGATGGGTGTTTCTGCACTGTGCTGTTCAGAGAGGCCTGGCCTGGCTCAGTCTGGGTGTTAAAGAGTTGGCATCTTTTATTACACCAAGTGTTAGAGTAGTAAAAATAGATAAGTTTCCTTCACCTGTACAGGAACTCACTTGTAGGCCTAAAAGTTCTTCCACTTCTTCCAGCTCTACCACTTGTTTTGATGAAAAAAGGTTACCTCTGCCTAAAAATGTCCTACATTTGTTCTCAGACCAGAACAACTACAGCAATTTACTCTCTGTTACCTGGGGAAAGGAGGAAGATTGTCCAGGGTACTCTGGAAGAAAAAAAACTCCATTTTTTCTGCAGGTGGTTGGGGCTGCTGTGGTTCCTAGGTGGGACTGGATTGCAGTGCAGAAACTTGCAAACTTCTCTGCAGAGACATCCATTCACTTGAAAATGTGACTTAAAGGATGGACAATCTAAGCAAGTTTTAGATTTTAAGGCTGTCAGCTGAAGCACTGCCAGCCTCTCTCCTCTGGCACCGAGTGGTTGAAGCCAAGAGGAGTAGGACAATAAATTACTGGGGAGCAGTGGTTTCCTAGAGGGAGAAAAGGAGATTATCTCATTTCAAATGGTAGATGGAAAAAATAGCAGCTAATCCTTGCTCTGTTGAGCAGAGACAGCTGAGGTGTGTTTACAGGGAGTGGTGACAATTGTAATAAGCAGTTGCAGGTATGAGTCCTTCAGTCCAATATCACCAGGATATTGAATGGAAATAATAGAAATAATAAGAAAAAATAATAACCATTGGATGTCATAATGTGCATTTCATCCTTCCCTTCCCTTCCCNTCCCTTCCCTTCCCGAAACCTTCCCGAAACCTTCCCTTCCCTTCCCTTCCCGAAACCTTCCCGAAACCTTCCCGAAACCTTCCCGAAACCTTCCCGAAACCTTCCCTTCCCTTCCCAACACAAAATCTTGTTTCTCAGCTGGCAAAATGTGGAGGTCTAGAGAAACAGTAAAACAATTAAACCAGAACTGGAGTTGTGCTTGGAAATGTGAGAAAAGTGGAAGTGTTTGTGTTTGGTAGCTTATATTTCCTGGAGTTGTCCAAAGGACTTCTCCAAACCAAGGATTTGGTTTTCTGGGCCCCCAGGACAAGAAGGATATGGAACTGGTGGAGCAAGTTCAGAGGAGACCACAAAGATGTTCTAAGGGCTGGAAAACCTCTGCTTTTGGACAAGCTGGGAGAGCTGGGGGTGTTCATAATTATTTGAATTATCTCTTTTAACTGAGTCCTGGAAATATTTTTCTCTCCCACCCCTCATAACCTCCCACAGGAGGGTGCAGGGGACAGGCAAAGCCATGAACAAGAGGAACTTATGGAGCTGATCAGGCTGGTTTGTTCCTCACACTCTGTTTACTTCCACTATCCTGCATCACATTTTATTTACCTGTTGCCAATTCTAACTTTTTTTGAGGGAAATTCCATGGGTAGTATTTGCCTGGTTTGTGTAAGAATGTCAAAACATGAAGACTCTCTAAAATACTGTATTTGCTTAAAATAAGCAACTTGAAAAAAAAAAATCCAACAGAGAAGTTCTTTATCTGCATTGTGTGGGGGATTGAGAAACCCTACTGATGTTGCCAAAGCTATTTTAAGCTATGAGAACACAATACATTTGAAAGTTTAATTGCTTGCTGAATAATGTAAGCTGTCAAAATAAATACTCAAGGTCTTGCATAAAGGAGAACATTAGAGGGAAAAAAATTAAAAAAAAAAGACAAAGCAGAAATGTGAAGTCAGTCAGAAGTGGAATCACAGTTCACCCCAGCATTAGCAGCACCTTTATTTCAGCACTCAGTAATTGCAGCAACAGAAAGCAGCAAAGGTTCCAGGGGTATCACTCTCTATTTTCTAGGGTATTTGGAAATATGTGGCTGGGTCCCACAAGTGCAAGTGCTCAGTGATAATCTCTCTCTCCCAGATGATGGGATTCAGGCTGCTTTTTCCTCTGACTAACCAGAAGGACCATTCAGCTCCATCATGCAGCTGATAAAAGCTCCCACCCTGCAGAGTGTTGAGGAAAAGGGACTGGAGGGCGGCTGTGGAAGCACTGGGATGGACAGGAGGCTTTAGGCCACAGAGCTTGCCAGAGAGGCAGCTTGAAAATAAACTGGTGCTTGGTTAAGTCTTACTTGTTGGTGCATTTTTTTTCTCATTTTACTGAACTTGAGGATGATGCTTTTGTGTGTTTTCTTTGGAAATCAACAGGATTGCATCAGCAGCATGTGAGTTCTTCAAACCATCCCTTTTCAGAAAGAAGAATAAGGAAACACTCTCCCTATCCCTGCAAAATCCAGGGGAACACAGACATCAAAGGGGGGGGGCGGGGGTTGTGGGGTTTTTTTGACAGATCACTCCAATTTTGGCTGAGGTTGGTGCAGAAACATAGCAAAGCTGGCAAGGATTGATACTCTCAGCTGATGGGAAGTTGAGCTCAGAAACATTTAGCATAAAAACCACAGAATAAATGAAGCATTTTCACCCTTGTTCTGCAGGTGGATTTGAATACCTGAGGTTTTGAGTGGCATTAATTAAGATTCTTAAATTCCTTTAATTGGGTTGGTCTCATGGTCCTTTGTAACAGTTTTTTAGCAGTGAGCTGTACACTATGAGATGTGTTGTGTTTTCTCATGTCCTGGTGCTGCCTGTAGCAGACACTTCCACTTTCTCCATTAGTCCCAGGAATGATAATTTGTCTGTGGAGGGGGCAGAGCCAATGTTCCTCACTGCCTGCTGCAGGTCAAGATGCACTCTCAAGGCGTTAATCCCTGGCTCCTGTGGAGGCAGAAGATGATTTCTGTGAAACTGAGCCCTCGTGAAGGATGTTCAGCCAATCACACTCCTGGGCAGAGTAATTTTGGGGCTGTGAGGGCATCTGACCCTCATGGTGAGGTGTGCATCAGGAGTCTGGCATGGATTGTGCATGTGTAGTGTTACAGAGTCAGAGAATCATAGCTCAGATAGGAAAAGAGATTTTAGATTATCAAGTCCAGCTGCCAAACCAGCCTCACCACCATGGTCACCACTAAACCACGTCCTCAAGTGCCACATCCACCTCCAGGGGTGGTCACTCCACCACTGCCCTGGGCTGCTTTTAACAATGACAACCCTTCTGGTTGAGAAATTGTTCCTGATATCCAATCTAAACCTCCACTGGAACAACTTGAGGGTGTTTCCTTTCATCCTGTCACTTGTTACCTGGGAAAGTGACCCCCACCCAGCTGCATCCTCCTCTCAGGGAGTTGCAGGGAGGGATAAGGTTTCCCCCGAGCCTCCTTTTTGCAGGCTGAGCCCTCCCAGCTCCCTCAGCTGCTCCTGGTGCTCCAGACTCTTCCCCAGCTCCTTTACACTTCTCTGCACCCACTCCAGCCCCTCAATGTCCTTTTTGTCATGAAGGGCCCAGAACTGCACACAGCACTCGAGGTGTGGCCCCCCCAGTGCCCAGCACAGAGGGACAATCCCTGGTCCTGCTGGCCACACTGTTGCTGACACAGAATTCCAGGATGCCACTGGATGTGGCTGGGATATCCTGTCTCCTCTGACATGTACAACCTACTTCACTTTTCAGGGAAGAGGGTGCTCAAAGGAGAAGGGTAAATGCCCAGGTCTCGCTCTGATGAAGAACTAAACACTCCCTTGTCACCTAAAAAGCATCATTCTTATTGCCCAAATCTCTCTGCTCTTCTCCCAGCACAGGCACACCTAAGAGGAGTTTTCCTCCATGGTCTGCTGAGTCTGAAAGGCAGGATAAGGAGTATGACAGCTCTCTGCAAAGTTAACTGGAATCAAAACTGAGCATTTCTAATGGGTTTTCTCTGTGTTTGCTATCAGGCCTGATGCTCATAAGTGATTTCTCTTGTCAGCGCTAAGTGGCTGTGAAAATATTTCTGCTGAAATTCAGAGCTGGCACAAAGACCAGGGAAGTTCCCCCGAGGGGGCTGGAAGTGGAGGAGCTGTGTTAGGCTGAGTCTTGCCCAGCATGTTCCTGTAGAGCCAGGCACAAAGTTATTCCAAAAAGGAAACTATCTGAACCAGTTTTATACCACAGGTGCACGTTGCAAAGCACTGCCCTGATGTGAGTCAAGAAACTCAGCAGGAATTCCCAGGAATGGCATTCCCAGGTTTGACCATTTAACTAGTGAGTTTGGGGAAGGAAAATGAGCTTTTTTCTCTCCATGTATAACTCAGGAATTAGGCAGCAGGACAGAGTGGAATATTTTTAGTGTTCACAATTTGTGGTTAAAGTATAAAAAAAGATCCTGAGAAAACACCAGACATAATTGAGATCTATTAAAAAAAATAGGGTGTTTCTCAGTGAACCTTGTAACACAATCTGATTTTGGTGGTGTTTTTTGGGGTTTTTTGTTTGTTTGTTTTGGTTTTTTGTTTGGTTGGGTTTTTTTCTTTCTTTCTTTCTTTCTTAGAAATGAGGCTGAGAAGTGACTTGTTACAGAGTACAAGCCCCATCAAGGGGTGAAAGTTCTTAAATCTATCAGGGAAAGGAATGAAAAGAAGAAAGGGTAAGAAGTTGACACCAGAAAAACTTAAAGAAGTACAATTAACAAGTAGACTTGAGTGTGCTTAACTGGGGAAATCCATCACCAAGGCTTTGCTGTGACCCCCTTTGTTTGACCCCCCTTGTGAAAAGAGAGGTTGAGCAGGTGTCTCAAAGGCTTTTGAACTGCATTTTTCTGAGGAGATGCTCCAGAACAGGAGGAAATGCTCCCACCCTGTGAAAATGGGCAGAGGCTGGAGGTGAGAAGGTCTCCTCTCCTACTGAGAGGGATCACACCTTGAAGCAGAGCTGGTCACACAAAAATGCTCTTTAGTCAACCAAGACATGGAGCTGCCTGTGTTTGGAATATTCCCATTTGGTGACTGTATCCAGATATATGAATTACTTCATTTTATGACTTCCCTTTCTTTTTAATTTACAAAATTTATCCACCACTACATTGCTGAATAATGTAGTATTATTTATGGAATGTGGGCTAAATAATGGTTTTTGATGATGGACTGGAATCCTTTTTCCCACCTCTCACTTTCTGATCACCCACCACATCAACAATTGTGGTTTCCCACTTGGACTGAACTAAAAACTGGATAATGTCAAATGTCTCTTTATGTTTCTGCTACTTCACAACTTCTCTGCAATGCCTCTTTGGATCTTCCTTTTATTAGTCACAAGGTGGGTCATGGGAAGCTGTATTTAAAGGACAGAACACAAATTTCAGGAGGATAAAGGATAGGCTGCAGGCAGGGAGAAGCTGGAAATGAGTAAGAAAATTTGTCAGAAGACCAGAATGGTGTATTCTGGAGAACCCTGCCCCCTTTTGTTCTCAGATGTCTCGAGTTATAAATAGGAGATAATGGAATGCAACGTCCTGCAGAAATTGTGAATAATGAGATGGATGATGTACAAGAGCAAGTGGAGGTCACAGAGATAAACTCTAATAATGCCTGAATTTATTGGGGAGGGGAAAATGAGTTGGAAATGACTTTGGCCAGCTTCTTGTTTTACGTGGTAGAAAAACAAGACATATAAATCCTGAAAAGCAAAAGTTCAGCTCAAGACACCGGTGCAAATCGAGAGTAATTCCATTAAAGGTAATGGAATTACGTCAGGGCAAGGCCGGAGGTAAGTTCAGACCCAATTACATCCTGGTCCTAAAATGAGATTTCGATATTGTTTGCCAGCATTTGTAGTGCAGTGAGAGCCCAAATGAGAGCATCACTTGGCTGCACTGGGTGAACCTCCAAGCCCCATTGACAAGGCACAGAAAACAGGAGAAAAGAAGCAGAAATTAGTTCTGAGTGCGACAGAAAGGGGAACTGAAGCAGGAAAGAAGCCAAAATGTTAAAACAGAAGTAACTGTGCTCATTAATGCTTTTTTAAAAATAGTGCTGTAAAAAGAAAAACAAGGGCTGTGCTCTCTGTGGGAGCAGTGTGCACCTGGCCAGTGCTTTCAGTGTGGAGGAAAGCTTGTCCTTGGAGTCAATTGTGGGGAAAAAAACCTAACAAACCAAACAAATGAAACCAAAACAAAACAAAACAAACAAACCCAAAACAAACAAACAAACCAAACAAACAAAAACCCAAAAAAACTCCCACAAAAATCCCACAACCCCCCAAATAAAAACAAAACAAAACCTCAAACAAATAAACAAAATCAAACCAAACCAAAACAACACAAACCAAACCAAACCAAAACCCCAAAACAAAAGAAAACAAAACAACAACAACAAAAAAACCC